>JAGIQG010000009.1:83174637-83405184 GCA_024679065.1 Sphyrna mokarran
GTGAATTGAGGAGAGCTAAGAGGGGACACGAGAAGACTTTGGCTGATAGGATTAAGGAGAATCCTAAAGCTTTCTTTAGATATGTTAAGAATAGAAGATTGGTTAGGGCAAGATTAGGGCCAGTCATAGACAGCAGTGGGAAGTTGTGCGTGGAGCCTGAGGAGATTGGAGAGGTACTGAATAAATATTTCTCTTCGGTATTCACGCAGGGTGATGTAAATGTAGTTATGGAGAACACTGAGGTACAGGGTAGCAAACTGGAAGGTATCGAAGTAGATAGGGAGGATGTGCTAGATATTCTCGAGGGTTTGAAGTTGGATAAGTCCCCTGGGCCGGACGGGATTTACTCTAGCATTCTCTGGGAGGCAAGAGAAGGGATTGCAGAGCCTCTGGCTCTGATCTTCAGGTCCTCGTTGGTTACGGGTGTGGTCGGAGGACTGGAGGATAGCGAATGTGGTCCCCGATTGTTCAAGAAGGGGAAGAGAGACCTTCCAGGGAATTATAGGCTGAGTCTTACTTCTGTTGTGGGCAAAGTATTGGAAGAATAATTAGGGATAGGATTTATAGTTATTTAGAGAGAAATGAATTGATTGAAGATGTCAGCATGTTTTGTTGAAGGGTAGGTCATAGCCTTACTAACCTCATTGAGTTTTTTGAAAAAGTGACCAAAGAGGTGGATGGGGTTAAGGCGGTTGATGTAGTATATATTGACTTTAGTAAGGCGTTTTGATAAGGTGGGCCATGGAAGACTTCTACAGAAAATGCAGATGTGTGGAATAGAGGGTGATTTAGCTAATTGGATTAGAAATTGGCTGGCAGATAGAAGACAGAGGGTGGTGGTTGATGGGAGATATTCATCGTGGAGTCCGGTGACAAGTGGTGTACCTCAGGGGTCTGTTTTGGGGCCCCTGCTGTTTGTAATTTTTATAAATGATCTGCATGAGGGTATTGAAGGATGGATTAGTAAATTTGCAGATGACACTAAAGTCGGTGGAGTGGTAGATAGTGAAGAGGGGTGTTATAGTTTGCAGAGAGACTTGGACAAGTTGCAGAGCTGGGTCGAGAGGTGGCAAATGGAGTTTAATGTGGAGAAGTGTGAGGTAATGCACTATGGCAGGAATAATAAATGTGTAGAGTATAGGGCAAATGGTAGGATTCTTAGTAGTCTAGATGAACAGAGGGATCTTGGTGTGTATGTGCATAGATCCCTGAAAGTAGGCAGTCAGGTCGAGAAGGTTGTTAGGAAGGCATATGGAGTCATGGCTTTTATTGGTAGAGGGATTGAATTTCGGAGCCGCAACGTCATGTTGCAACTGTACAAAACTCTAGTGCGGCCGCACTTGGAGTATTGTGTGCAGTTCTGGTCCCCACATTATAAGAAAGATGTGGAGGCATGGGAGAGGGTACAGAGGAGATTTACCAGGATGTTGCCTGGTATGGAGGGCAGGTCCTATGAAGAGAGGTTGAAGGATTTGAGTTGTTTTCGTTAGAAAGGAGGCGGCTAAGAGGGGATCTTATCGAAGCATATAAGATGATTAGAGGTTTAGATAGGGTGGACAGTGATAGCCTTTTTCCTAGGATGGAGAAAGCTAGCACGATGGGACACAGCTTTAAATTAAGGGGTATGAGTTATAGGACGGATATCAGAGGTAGGTTCTTTACCCAAAGGGTGGTTCGGGAGTGGAATGCCCTGCCTGCAGCTGTTGTAGATGCACCAAGTTTGGTGGCGTTTAAGAGGTTAGTTGATAAGTATGTGGAAGAGAAGGGAATGGTTTAGTTTGGAGGGGCATTGCTTTTTATATTGGTCGGCGCAACATCGAAGGCCGAAGGGCCTGTTCTGTGCTGTAATGTTCTATGAGGTTAAGTTGCAAACATCAAGGATTAAATATTGATTTAAGGTAAAAAATAATTAAAGGAGATTTGGGAAAGATTCCGTTTCTTTTTCCACTATTAAAAGGCTATCAAATTTGCAGTGCTATCTCTTTGAAACTCTGGCCTCAATTAGTTAGACTCCTCAAGTTTTACATAGAACATAGAACATAGAACATAGAACATTACAGTGCGGAACAGGCCCTTCGGCCTTCGATGTTGCGCCAACCAATTAGGAAAAAGCAATGACTCTCTAACCTAAACCATTCCCTTTTCATCCATAAACTTATCTACTAACCTCTTAAACGCCACCAAACTTGGCGCATCTACAACTGCAGCAGGCAAGGCACTCCATACCCTTACCACCCTCTGGGTAAAGAACCTACCTCTGACATCTGTCCGTTATAGGATGGATGTCAGAGTTAGGTTCTTTACCCAGAGGGTGATAAGGTTAAGGAGTGCCCTGCCTGCTGCAGTTCTAGATGCGCCAAGTTTGGTGGCGTTTAAGAGGTTAGTAGATAAGTTTATGGATGAAAAGGTAATGGTTTAGGTTAGAGGGTCATTGCTTTTTCTTAATTGGTCAGTGCAACATCGAAGGCCGAAGGGCCTGTTCTGCGCTGTAATGTTCTATGTTCTATAACTACCACCTCTTAATTTAAAGCTATGTCCCCTCGTGCTAGCTTTCTCCATCCTAGGAAAAAGGCTATCACTGTCCACCCTATCTAAACCTCTAATCACCTTATATGTTTCAATAAAGTCTCCTCTTAGCTGCCTTCTTTCTAACGAAAACAACCTCAAATCCCTCAGCCTCTCTTCATAAGACCTGCCTTCCATACCAGGCAACATCCTGGTAAACCTCCTCTGAACCCTCTCCAATGCCTCCACATCTTTCTTATAATGCGGGGACCAGAACTGTACACAATACTCCAAGTGCAGCCGCACTAGAGTTTTGTACAGTTGCAACATGACGTTGCGGCTCCGAAATTCAATCCCCCTACCAATAAAAGCTTGGATGATCCGTATGCATTCTTAACAACCTTATCAACATGATTGCCAACTTTCAGGGATCTATGCACATATACACCAAGATCCCTCTGTTCATCAACACTATTAAGACTTCTACCATTTGCCCTATACTCTACACATTTGTTATTCCTGCCAAAGTGAATTACCTCACACTTTTCCACATTAAACTCCATTTGCCACCTCTCGGCCCAGCTCTGCAACTTGTCCAAGTCTCTCTGCAAACTATAACACCCTTCTTCACTATCTACCACTCCTCTGACTTTGGCGTTTTGGGAAGCTCCATCCTCACTAACTACCTGTGTGTTATAATTTGAAGGGTTCATTGAGCTATGAAACCTAACTGCAGTTTTATGTTTTTCTTGAGTTTGTTATGATTATTTGGCCCCGAAGAAAAAGCCAGGAAAATGACAACTTACCTTTTCTTAAAGCAGACACTAATATGTTGTTTTTTGGCTAATAAGTATTTAATAAAATAAATGGAAAGTATTAAAGATAACTAACCCATTGCGTTATGAAAGCACAAATTTCATGGGGACAATGAAATTTTGGTTAGTGTGACAGAAGATGTGGCAATCTTTTGATTCAGGGATGATAGAATCGTGTTGATTTTTCTGGAATATTAATCCAGATTAATGCTCTGACGATGAGTTCAAATCCCATCACAACAGCACAGGGAATTTAATTTTAGTTGATTGAAGTATCTGAAATAAAATGCTAGTCTCAGTAATGATCATGAAACAACTGGATTGCTATAACAATCTATCTAATTCATTCAAATATTTCAGGGAAGGAAATGTATTACTCCAGATCCACAGCAGTGTGCTTGATTCATAATTGCCCTCTGAAATCACCAAGTAAGCCACTCAGAAAGTCAAACAGTACTGTGGGTGCATGTACCTGCGAACTGTAGCAACTTAAAAAGGTGGCTCATCCCCAACAAGGGCAATTAAAGATGAAAAACAAACATTGCCTCATGTTATGATGGTCACGGGGAATCACTGAATCAATCTTATAGATCCCAAGATGTAGACTATCTATCTGCAAGCCACTGTCCTTATAACCTCACAGTTATCCATTCTGGACAGGTTGAGTGAGTGGGCTAACTAATAGCAGATGCAGTATACTTTGGGGAAGTGTGAGATTATTCACTTTGGAAAACAAAATCAAGAAGGCAGATTACTACTTGAATGGCTGTAAGTTGGGAGAGAGGAGTGTACAGTGGGATCTGGGTGTCCTTGTGCACCAGTTACTGAAGGTAAGCATGCAGGCAGTAAAGAAGGCAAATGGTATGTTGGCTTTGGAAAATTGCAAGAATTTTCAAGTATAGGAGCAGGGATGTGTTGTTGCAATTATAAAGGGTCTTGATGAGGTCACACCTAGAGTACTGTGCACAGTTTTGGTTTCCTTTTTTGAGAAAGGATGTCCTTGTCCTCAATGGAGTGCAGCGAAGGTTTACCAGGCTGATTTGGGGATGGCGGTATTGATGTACGAGGAGAGGTTGACTAGGTTAGGATTGTTCTTGCTAGAATTCAGACGAAATGAGGGGGGATCTCATAGAGACTTATGAAATTCTGACAGGTCTAGACAGCACAGATGCAGGGAGGATGTTCCCAATGTGGGGGAGTCCAGAACCAGGGGTCACATTTTGAGGATTCAGAGTAGACCATTTAGGTCGGAGGTGAGGAGATATTTCTTCACCCAAAGACTGGTGAGCCTATGAAATTCATTACCACAGGAAATAGTTGATACCAAAACATTGAATGCATTCAAGAGGTAACTGGATATAGCACTTGGAGTGAATGGGATCAAAGATTATTGGGAAAAAGCAGGATTAGGCTATTGACTTGGATGATCAGCCATGACCTTAATGAATGGCAGAGCAGGCTCAAGGGGCCAAATGGTCTCATCCTGCACCTATTTTCTATGTTGCTATATTCTTCTCTTTGACGCACAACAAAGGATGCTCAGTGGTGGGAAACTGGCACTTGGCCTGAGTTACATCAGCTCACATTGCAGGAACACATTTTTAACAATCTGGACCTAAGACGTCAAGTACAACTTCAGTGGTTTGTAATTTCTCCAATATTTAATCACACGGATTGGAATTTGGGATATGTCACAGATTCTGGTTATAAAATCATCTTGGTTTTGGAAATATCTCACAAAACAAATGGCAACAGATCGAGAGACAATTGATAATATGGGAACCAACAAGACCGAGTATTGTGTAATGAGAAAGGAATAATTGGTGATCTCGTTGCTCAAGACCCCTGGGATGAGTGACCATAATACGATAGATTTTTCATCAGGTTGGACTGTGACGGAGTTAATCCTGAGATTAGGATCCTGAATCTTAATAAAGAAGACTATGATGATATGAAGCGTGGATTGGGAAATGTTACTTAAAAGGATAACAGTGGATAGGCGATTCAAAGCTTTGACAAAGGGTCACCTGGATTCGAAACATCAGCTCTTTTCTCTCCTTACAGATCTTGCCAGATCTGCTGAGATTTTCCAGCATTTTCTTTTTTGGTTTCAGATTCCTGCATCCACAGTAATTTGCACTTATATGGAATTAAGAATGATGGCCATGAAACCATTGCCAATTGTTAGAAAAGCCCATCTCGTTTATCAGTTACTCACTATAATATCCTTTAGGGAAGGAAATCCATTGTTCTTCCGGGTCTAGCCTACATGTGACGGCACAGCCACAGTGATGTGGTTGAGTTTCAATTGCTCTCAGGCAACGAGGGATTGCAATAAATGCTGGCCAGCCAGCAATGCCCATGTCCCATAAATGAATTAAAAAATTCTTCTAACTTCTGTCTTTAATTTACAACACATGTAAAACCAGCCAGCCTGGACAACATTGCTTTCAAGATTGGAATTGATAAAAGTTTCTATTTCCAGCACTCAAAAGGGAAACTAACCTGATGTTTATGGAGCTGATCAAATTGTCATTTCTGAAAATCGAATGAAAAGATAGTAATCTTGACCATTTCTCAATATCAAAGAAAAGATCATTTGTCATTATCTTGAAATGCAAAAACAAATATCAGGGACAATATAGCAAATTAATTTTGAAAAATAAATGGTTTTCCAAAATCTGGAATAAACTTGGGCGGCAGAGATTGGTGCTGTATACGTTGTTGTTTGTCATCTATATCAACGATCTGGATGATAATGTGGTAAATTGGATCAGCAAATTTGCTAATGATAGTAAAATTGGAAGTGTAGTGAACAGTGAGGAAGGTTTTCAAAGCTTGCAGAGGGATTTAGACCAGCTAGAAAAATGGGCTGAAAAATGGCAGATGGAGTTTAATGCAGACAAGTGTGAGGTATTGCATTTGGGAAGGACAAACCAAGGTAGAACATATAAGGTAAATGGTAGGACATTGAAGTCTGTAGTAGAAGAGGGATCTGGGAATACAGATACATAATTCCCTAAAAGTGGTGTCACAGGTAGACAGGGTCTTTAAGAGTGCTTTTGGAACATTGGGCTTTATAAATCAAAGTACTGAGTATAAGAGTTGGAATGTTATGGTGAGGTTGTATAAGACATTGGTGAGGCTGAATTCAGAGTATTGTGTGCAGTTTTAGTCACCTAATTACAGGAAGGATATTAATAAGGTTGAAACAGTACAGGGAAGGTTTACAAGAATGTTGCGGGTACTTGAGAAACTGAGTTACAGAGAAAGGTTGAATAGGTTCAGACTTTATTCCCTGGAGCATGGAAGAATGAGCGGAGATTTGATAGACATCTATAAAATCATGATGGGTATAGATAGAGTGAATGCAAGCAGGCTTTTTCCACTGAGGCTAGGGGAGGAAAAAACTATAGGATTTGGGTTAGGGGTGAAGGGGGAAAAGTTTAAAGGGAATATTGGGGAGGAGTTCTTCACACAAGAGTGATGGGAGTGTGAAATGAGCTGCCAGATGAAGTGGTAAATGTGCGCTCACTTTTAAAATTTAAGAAAAAGTTGGACAGGTACATGGATGAGAGGGGTATGGAGGGATATGGTCCAGGTGCAGGTCAGTGGGACAAGGCAGAAAAATGGTTCAGCACAGCCAAGAAGTGCCAAAAAGTCTGCTTCTGTGCTGCAGTGTTCTATGGTGGTATAATGGTTAGCACTGCTGCCTCACAGTAGCAGAGTCCCAGGTTCAATTCCGGTCTCGGGTCACTGTCTGTGTGGAGTTTGCACATTCTCTCAATGTCTGTGTGGATTTCCTACAGATGCTCCGGGTTGCCCCACAGTGCAAACGCGTGCTGGTTAGGTGGATTAGCCATGGTAAATGTGTAGGGTTATAGGGATATGGTGGTGAGAAGGCCTGGGTAAGATATTCTTTCAGAGAGCCAGTGCAGACTCAATGACCTCCTTCTGCTCTGTAGAGGTTTTATGATTCAGTGTAGTTGTTTTCGCCATGAGATCAGGATTTTCACCATGGCACAGGGTGTGTGTTACATGGCACTGTGATGCCGTGCCATGTCTTTACTTTCTAGACTACTATCAAGAAACACTTTATCAGTTACTCACTGTTGTGTATGTGGTGTCTGTCACTTTAAGATAGCATAGCAATAGAAGGTCACCTGACTTGAGGGATCAATGGAAACCAGGAGTGTATTTGCACCAAAGGTTAGAGTCCTCTCTCAGTAGGCTCTTCCGGAAGCATGAAGTAAGTATGTAGCATTGGGATTCTGCCCCAGGTTAGAACATAGAACATAGAACATTACAGCGCAGAACAGGCCCTTCGGCCTTCGATGATGCACCGACCAATTAAGAAAAAGCAATGACCCTCTAACCTAAACCATTCCCTCTTCATCCATAAACTTATCCACTAACCTCTTAAACGCCCCCAAACTTGGCGCATCTACAACTGCAGCAGGCAGGGCATTCCATACCCTTACCACCCTTTGGGTAAAGAACCTACCTCTGACATCTGTCCTATAACTACCATCCCTTAATTTAAAGCTATGTCACCTCATGCTAGCTTTCTCCATGCTAGGAAAAAGGCTATCACTATCCACTCTATCTAAACCTCTAATCATCTTATATGTTTCAATAAGGTCTCCTCTTAGCCTCCTTCTTTCTAACGAAAACAACCTCAAATCCCTCAGCCTCTCTTCATAAGACCTGCCCTCCATACCAGGCAACATCCTGGTAAACCTCCTCTGTACCCTCTCCAATGCCGCCACATCTTTCTTATAATGCGGGGACCAGAACTGCACACAATACTCCAAGTGCGGCCGCACTAGAGCTTTGTACAGTTGCAACATGACGTTGCGGCTCCGAAATTCAATCCCCCTACCAATAAAAGCTAAGAGTCCATATGCCTTCTTAACAACCTTATCGACTTGATTGCCAACTTTCAGGGATCTATGCACATATACACCAAGATCCTTCTGTTCATCAACACTATTAAGAGTCCTACCATTAGCCCTATACTCTTACACATTTGTTATTCCTGCCAAAGTGAATTACCTCACACTTTTCCACATTAAACTCCATTTGCCACCTCTCGGCCCAGCTCTGTAACTTGTCCAAGTCACTCTGTAAACTAAAACACCCCTCTTCACTATCTACCACACCACCAACTTTAGTATCATCTGCAAATTTACTGATCCATCCCTCAATACCCTCATCCAGATCATTTATAAAAATTACAAACAGCAGGGGGCCCCAAAACAGACCCCTGAGGCACACCACTCGTCACTGAACTCCACGATGAATATCTCCCATCAACCACCACCCTCTGTCTTCTATCTGCTAGCCAATTCCTAATCCAATTAGCTAACTCACCCTCTATCCCATACATCTGCATTTTCTGCAGAAGCCTTCCATGGGCCACCTTATCGAACACCTTACTAAAGTCCATATATACCACATCAACCGCCTTACCCCATCCACTTCTTTGGTCACTTTTTCAAAAAACTCAATGAGGTTAGTAAGGCACGACCTACCCTTTACAAAACCATGCTGACTATCCCAAATCAATTCATTTCTCTCTAAATAACTATAAATCCTATCCCTAATAATTCGCTCCAATACTTTGCCCACAACAGAAGTAAGACTCACTGGTCTATAATTCCCAGGAAAGTCTCTATTCTCCTTCTTGAACAATGGGACCACATTCGCTATCCTCCAGTCTTCCGGCACTATACCCGTAACCAACGACGACCTGAAGATCAGAGCCAGAGGCTCTGCAATCGCCTCTCTTGCCTCCCAGAGAATCCTAGGGTAAATCCCGTCTGGCCCAGGGGACTTATCCAATTTCAAACCCTCAAGAATATCTAGCACATCCTCTTTATCTACTTCAATACTTTCCAGTTAGCCTGCTTGTTCCAATAAAATCTAAAGTCTCTCTTAATAATTGTAGATGCCAGACAGTCAAAATACATAATGCTCACCAATTGTCTTCTTTCCTGGCTGGGATGTCATTTCAGTTGTTTTGTTGATGCTGTATATGTTGTCAGAGATTTCACTGGATGTTCTCCCTGCCCACAATAACTCTTTGATCACAGCTCTCAGTCTCTGTTTGCTGTCAGTGAGTCTCTGAAATACAGATAAACATATTACAGTTCACCTAATTGATGTCTTCAGACTTCAGCACTAAGCCTTCACTTTCTCCCACTCCTGCACTCTTTGTTATGAAAATGATCAGACAACATCTCTTCTCACTTCCCTCACTGCACCAAAAATCTCTCCATTGCTGCGTGAAGCAAGTGAGTTGGGCTCTCTTTCACTGTGGATAAGGTCAGAACTATGAAATATACACAGTTCGGCTACCACAGTAAGTTCAGTGGATTCTTTCAGGCTGGGATGTTATTGTATCTTGATGAGAGACGATACGTTAATATTAAATCATACAATCATACAGCACAGATGAGTCCCTTCGGCCTATCAGATCTCCACTGACACATGAGAAATACCTGAACTCCCACCTAATTCAACCTGTCAGCACTAGGCCCATAGCCCTGAATGTTATGATGAGCTCATTCAGAGGGTGGTGGGTGAGTGGAATTGGCTGCTGTCGGTGGTGGTGGAGGCGAATTTGTTGGGGTCTTTTAAGAAACTTCTGGATGAGTACATGGGATTTAATGGGATTGAGGGTTATAGATAGGCCCAGTAAATAGGGATATGATCGGCGCAACTTGTGGGCTGAAGGGCCTGTTGGTGCTGTAGTTTTCTACATTGTATACTTTTTAAAGGATGTGAGGCAATCTGCTTCCAACACCCTCTCAGGCAACACATTCCAAACCATCACTACTCTCTGGATAAAAAAGTTTCTCCTAACATCCCCCTAACATCCTGCCCCTATGTCCCCTCATGACTGACCCTTCAACTTAGGGGAGTGGTTGCTCTCTATTTACTTTGTCCATAGTTATAGGACGGATATCAGAGGCAGGTTCTTTACCCAAAGGGTGGTTCGGGAGTGGAATGCCCTGCCTGCAGCGGTTGTAGATGCGCCAAGTTTGGTGGCGTTTAAGAGGTTAGTTGATAAGTATATGGAAGAGAAGGGAATGGTTTAGTTTGGAGGGGCATTGCTTTTTATATTGGTCGGCGCAACATCGAAGGCCGAAGGGCCTGTTCTGTGCTGTAATGTTCTATGTTCTATGTCTCTCATAATGTTACACACATCAATCAGGTCGCCCCTCAGTCTTCAATGAAAACAACCCAAGCTTATCCAACCTCTCTCCATAACTAAAATATTCTATCTTGGGCAGCATTCTGATAAATCTCCTCTGCACTCCTCCGGTGGAATCACATCCTTATGATCATGCAAACAGTACTCTAGCTGTGGCCTCACCAAAATTCTATACAACTTTACCATGACTTCTCTGCTTTTGTAATCAATGCCTCAATTGATAAAGGTAAGTGAACCATATGCCTTTTTCACCATCCTACTATCTGCTTCTGCCTTCAGAAATCTGTGGGACAAACATGCCCTTTGTTCCACAGAAATTCTTAGTGTCCTACATTGAATACTTTCTTGTCAAATTACTCCTTCCAAAGTATACCACACTTTTCAGGGTTAAATTCCATCTGCGACTTATCTGCCGATTTGACCTTTTCATCCGTATCTTCTTATAGCTCAACTCACTGTTAACCACCTGTCCAGTCTTTCTGTCATCTATGCACAATCTGGCTCATGAGAGAATTAATAAAGATATTTGGGGAAAGAGCCAGCAAACAATGTCAGAGTTCATACTTTATATTAATATAATCAGAATTCCAAGATATTCAAAATGTGCTAATGAAAGTCAGCAAAGTGTAGATGAGGCGAAAATATTGAAAGCTTTCTCTTAAAGATGTTTGTATCCTTGACTACCCAAAACATTAAAACAATGCAAGGAGAATAAACAAAGATCTTCAAACAGAAAATCACTTGCCTTGATTATTTGATACGAATGGTTTGTATCAGATGAAACATGAAAAATGACATTGGGATTTCAGTGTGGGTATGCTGATGCAATTTTTTTGTGTGTAAAACAACTATCTTGCAGAAGTGCAAGATGAATCAGTTTCTTGACACAAACAAAACATGAAATGGAAGTTACTCCAATAGCTGGGGCAATTTTAATCTTCATATTGTCTAAACCAAATCAAATTAGCATCGCTGGCCTGGAGGATTAGCTCATGGAACACATTGTGGAACCAACCAAGGAATAGGCTATGTATAAGGTCCTCTCGAAAAGGGTGATCATAACATATGGGAATTTTACATTCAGTTTGAGATTGAGAAATGAGTCCGGAACCAGCGTTTTAAACTTAAGTAAAGTCATATTTTGTGCATTCTCTCTGTGTTGATTCATGTGTTGATTTCTTCTACGTGCTCCGTTTTCCTCCCACAATCCAAAAATGCAGAGGTTAAGTGCAGTGGCCATGCTGAATTGTCTCTTAGTGTCCCAAAAGGTGTAAGTTAGGAGGTTAGCGGTTTGAATATGTGGGGTTATGAGGATCGAGCCTGCCTGAGATGCTCTGTTGGAGAATCAGTGCAGACTCAATGGATTGAATGGCTTTCTTCTCCACTGTATTCTATGATCTGCTTCAAACAGATCTATGATTCTATGATCTGCTATAAAGATATGAAAAAAGAATTGGCTGTAAATATAGGAACCAAAGTTCCATTCACTATTCAGGGATATAAATGGTGGGACATCCTTATAACTGTTGTCAGAGATCAGTATTGCAGCTGTGAAGGAGAAACCCGACCAAACTTCAGAAGGCAAAAAGCAACAGGAACTGGCCATTTTACTTTGAAGAAACTTATTGGAAACATACATGAGCATTCAATGCCAGACATTGTTGAAATCATCATCAGTGGTTTGATGCTGTTATATCTCAGTTGTTGTATTGGGTCTTTCAGATCAGTTCATATTCCTTTCAGCTTTGCTAACTGTTTCATAGAACATAGAACATAGAACAATACAGCACAGAACAGGCCCTTCGGCCTTCGATGTTGTGCCGACCAAAATAAAAAGCAATGCCCCTCCTAACTAAACCATTCCCTTCTCATCCATATACTTATCCACTAACCTCTTACACGCCACCAAACTTGGCGCATCTACAACAGCTGCAGGCAGGGCATTCCACTCCCTAATCAATCTTTGAGTAAAGAACCTACCTCTGATATCCGTCCTATAACTCATACCCCTTAATTTAAAGCTGTGTCCCCTCGTGCTAGCTTTCTCCATCCTAGGAAAAAGGCTATCACTGTCCACCCTATCCAAACCTCTAATCATCTTATATGCTTCAATAAGCTCCCCCCTTAGCCGCCTCCTTTCTAACGAAAACAACCTCAAATCCTTCAACCTCTCTTCATAGGACCTGCCCTCCATACCAGGCAACATCCTGGTAAACCTCCTCTGTACCCTCTCAATGCCTCCACATCTTTCTTATAATGTGGCGACCAGAACTGCACACAATACTC
Source organism: Sphyrna mokarran (assembly GCA_024679065.1). Taxonomy (NCBI): domain Eukaryota; kingdom Metazoa; phylum Chordata; class Chondrichthyes; order Carcharhiniformes; family Carcharhinidae; genus Sphyrna; species Sphyrna mokarran. The sequence goes on from JAGIQG010000009.1 coordinate 83,187,463, forward strand.
CAAGTGCGGCCGCACTAGAGTTTTGTACAGCTGCAACATGATGCTGCGGCTCCTAAATTCAATCCCCCTACCAATAAAAGCTAAGACTCCATAAGCCTTCTTATTTCGGGCAGATGCTGACTGTTATAATCAAACTTAATACAATATTTGAGAAAATCAGATCCATTTGCATTATTTACTATCAATTTGGTGGGGATGTTCTCTAAAAATATTCCTCAAGCGCATTCCTATGTTACTTCCAACCTACTACAGACTATTGAACACCTACAATTAACTACAGCCAAACTGAGTCACATCCTGGTGTAATTGTTCCTTTAACTCATTAACAGTGCTCTAACACATACTTTTCTTAATTGAGCACTTATTCTAATTGCAGGCAAACAGTAACAAAGCAGTTTTTAAAAATTCATTTCTCCTCTACCTTTCTGTCTCAAACTTGTAAATCTGTCAGCATTATATATAATTTTTAAACAGTAATAACCTCACTAACTATAAAAAATCTTGTAATAAATAAGAAACAGTTACTCTTATAATAAGCAAGCCCTTGTATTATAGAATTCCACACACACACACACACACAAAATGACTTTGCCACTCTCTTCAGAGACATGTGAGCTAGTATTCCAGCACTCGGTCTACAAACACACATCCTTGTAACATGCCTCTATCTCCCAAAGCACTTACCCCAGTCTTGCAACAGTTCCTCCAGAGGTCTATATTATATGACCCTAATCAGAAAAGTGTATCCTTGTATTCTAGCCCTTCCCCAAATGACACATACTCTTGTAATATAACAATCTGATAAGAGAGATAGATCCTTATAATACACTACTCAATCCAGAGACATCTATCCCAGCTCCTTCAGAATCACATATCCTCGTGAAATACTACAATCTCCAGACACAGGGAATCTCATATTCCAGCACACATTCTACTGCAAATGTACATTTGTAACATATTAATCCTTCCAATGATATGCGCCCACTGCGATTCACCACCCCTATCAGAGATAAAATTCTTTTTCATATACCACTCTCTTCAGATACAGAAACCTTTGAAATTTTCTACTCCCACCAGAGAAATGTACTATTTTGTTGTAACCCCGTGCCACAGGCACCCTATAAACAGGGAGAATGTGAGATCATACTGAACTTCGCCTGGAGTCAGATCTATGTGATTTGGTCATCATGGAGAAAGGGATAAAATGTATTGAAAATCAAGTGCTTGTTTTCACACCTTGACTCAAGGAAGGGGCAGCAGATTTTCTTGAAGACAAACTCAGAGAGAGGGATAGAAAAATATTCCTCAAGCGCATTCCTATGCTACTTCCAGCTGTGAAAATCAATGGAAAGATATTGTGTGTTTCTCACCAAGCAGGATGCTGGTGAGAAATGACCGTCTGTGCAAAGAGACAGGACATGCGGCAATTGAAAGAAGAAAGAATTGCCAGAGGATTCACTGTGGTTTTTGCTGGAAGCTGGTTTGGGAGATATGCAGAAGACTGACTTTCAAAGGATGATATCCTGATGTGACAGGCAGGAGAGAGCATACTGAAAAGCTTGGGGAAATGTGTGGTTGAATTCAGAAGGTGACCTATCTGCGGAGAATGTGTTAATATCTCGTTAATTATACTGTAAAAATTTATTAATAAAACCACAAGAAATAGGAATTAGCGAAAGGCATTCAGCCCATTGAGCCTACTCTGTCATTCAATAGAATAAGAACTGATCCAGCATTCCTTGTATCACTTCCCACTCTTTCCCATAACTCTTGATTCACTTACTGATCAAAAATCAATCCATCTCAGCTTTACACATACACAATGACACTGCTCTCGGTGCAAGGAGTTCCTAAAGTGCACAATCCTCAGAGAGAAGTTAATTCTCCTCGTCTCAGTCTTAAATTGGTGCTTCTTTATTCTGAGACTATATCCCTGGTCCTAGACTCTCCCATGAGGAGAAACATCATCACAATATTTACCCTTTTGAGCCTCTTAAGAATCTGACATGTTTCAAAGGGAACCCCTCTCTTTCTTTTAATTTCTTTCAATGTCCACAGCACATATTGTTAGGGCAGGTACAGTACAGGGTTAAATACAAAGTAAAACTCCCTCAACACATCCTGTCACTGTTCTACTTCCAGACAAAGTACAACATGGGGTTAAATACAGAGATGTGATCTCTCCATTGCAACATCAAGCACACCCAGGGCACGTACATCATAGGGTTGGATATAGAGTAAAGCTCCCTCTACAGTGTCCTATCAAACCCTCCCAGGACAGGTACAACACAAGGTTAGATACAGAGAAAAGCACCCTTTACACTGTCCTGTCAAACACTCCCAGAAGAGACACGGCATGCGGTTTGATACAGAGTAAAGCTCCCTCTACACTATCTCAAACATTCCTATGGCAGATACAGCATGGCTTTAGGCACAGAACAAAGCTCCCATTTACACTGTCCCCATCAAACTCTCCCTGAACATACACAGCACAGGCTTAAGTACAGAATACATTTCCCTCTACATATGGAGGCACAGCACGGGCTTTGATGCAGAGTGTACCTCCCTTGACACTTGCTATCAAACTGTACAAGGACAGATGCAATACTAGTTTAGATAAAGAGTAAAACTTCATCTACATTGTTCCATCAAACACTCGCAGGAGAGATGCAGCAACAGGGTTAGATACAGAGTAAAGCTCCTTCTACACTATCCCATCAAACACTGTAAAGAAGTCTCACAACAGGTTAAAATCCAACAGGTTTATTTGGTAGCAAAAGCCACTAGCTTTCGGAGTGCTGCTCTTTTGTCAGGTAAGTGGGAGTTCTGTTCACAAACAGGCAGATAAAGACACAAACTCAATTTACAAAATAATGGTTGGAATGCGAGCCCTTACAGGTAATCAAGTCTTAAAGGTACAGACAATGTGAGTGGAGAGAGGGTTAAGCCACAGTGTATCTGCCATAGGAATGTTTGAGACAGTGTAGAGGGAGCTTTACTCTTTATCGAATTGCATGCTATGTCTCTTCTGGGAGTGTTTGACAGGACAGTTTAAAGGGTGCTTTTCTCTGTATCTAACCCTGTGCTGTACCTGTCCTGGGTGAGTTTGATAGGACACTGTAGAGGGAGCTTTACTCTACATTTAACCCTATGGTGTACTTGCCCTAGGTGTGCTTGATGTTACAATGGCGGGATCATATCTTTGTATTTAATCCCATGCTGTACCTTCTTTGGAAATAGAACATGTTGAGGGAGTTTTACTTTGTATTTAACCCTGTACTGTACCTGCCCTAACAATATTTGCTGTGGACACTGAAAGAATTTAAAAGAATGAGAGGTGATCACTTTGAAACATAGGGTTAAGCACAGGTTAAAGAGATGTGTATCATCTCCAGTCAGGACAGTTAGTGAGATTTTACGAGCCCAGGCAAGTTGTAGGGGTTACAGATAGTGTGGCATGAACCCAAGATCCCAGTTGAGGCCGTTCTCATGTGTGCCGAATTTTGCTATAGTCTCTGCTCAGTGACTTTGCGCTGTCGTGTGTCGTAAAGATCGCCTTGGAGAATGCTTACTCGAAGATCAGAGGTCGAATGCCTGTGACCGCTGAAGTGTTCCCCAATAGGAACTCTTGCCTGGTCATTGTTGAGCGGTGTTCGTTTATCCGTTGTTGTAGGGTCTGCATGGTCTCCTCAATGTACCATGCCTTGGGACATCCTTTCCTTTATCAATGACATGTTGAAGGCTCCGGAGAAATTATTGTAGCTTTTTTGCTCCGGGAAGGTATTGGATGACAAAGGGTATGAAGGGAAGTTCCGATGCATCACAGCGAAAAACCACACTGACCTTCTCAGAAAACAAACATGGGACATGGTCATAGAACATAGAACATTACAGCGCAGAAACAGGCCCTTCAGCCTTCAATGTTGCGCCGACCAATTAGGAAAAAGCAATGACCCTCTAACCTAAACCATTCCCTTTTCGTCCATAAACTTATCTACTAACCTCTTAAACGCCACCAAACTTGGCGCATCTACAACTGCAGCAGGCAGGGCATTCCATACCCTTACCACCCTCTGGTAAAGAACCTACCTCTGACATCCATCCTATAACTACCACCCCTTAATTTAAAGCTATGTCCCCTCGTGCTAGCTTTCTCCATCCTAGGAAAAAGGCTGTCACTGTCCATCCTATCTAAACCTCTAATCATCTTATATGTTTCAATAAGATCTCCTCTTAGCCGCCTTCTTTCTAACGAAAACAACCTCAAATCCCTCAGCCTCTCTTCATAAGACCTGCAAATCGGCGCATCCAGTACTTCCCTGGATTGGAGGTGCTACAACATCTTCTCCGGAGTCTTCATCATGTCATCGATGAAAATGAACATCTCGCCAAGGCCATCCCCACACCCGCATTTCTTGCCTTCAAACAAGCACTCAATCTCAAACAGACCATTGTTAGCAGCAAACTACCCAGCCTTCAGGAGAACAGTGACCACAGCACCACACAACCCTGACACAGCACCCGCTGCAAGACGCGCCGATTGACATGGATGCCATCATCTCACATGAGAACATATCCACCAGGTACACGGTACATATTCTTGCGACTCGGCCAACATTGTCTACCAGATACGCTGCAGGAAAAGATGTCCCAAGATATAGTATACTGGGGAGACCCTACAGATGCTACAACAACTGATGAATGAACACCACTCAACAATCATCAGGCAAGAACGTTCTCTTCCTGTTGGTGAACACTTCGGCGGTCACAGGCATTCGGTGTCTGATCTTCAGATAAGCATTCTCCAAAGGCAGCCTTCACGACACACGACAGCACAGAATCGCTGAGCAGAGATTGATAGCCAAGTTCCACACACATAAGGACGGCCTCAACTGGAATCTTGGGTTCATGTCACACTACCTGTAACCTCCACGGCTTTTCTGGGCTTGCAAAATCTCACTAACCATCCTGGCTGGAGACAATACACATCTCTTTAACCTGTGCTTAACCCTCTCTCCATTCACATTGTCTGTACCTTTAAGACTTGATTACCTGTAAAGACTTGCATTCCAACCATTATTTTGTAAATTATGTTTATATCTTTATATGCCCTGTTTGTGAACAGAATTCCCTCTCACCTGATGAAGGAGCAGCGCTCCGAAAGCGAGTGGCTTTTGCTACTAAATAAACCTGTTGGAATTTAACTGGGTGGTGTGAGACTTCTTACTGTGTTTACCCCAGTCCAACATTGGCATCTCCACATCATGACCATCAAACACTCCCAGGACAGGTATAGCATAGACGTAATATGTTTACGTCCATTAAAGAGATTCCACAGCCAAAGAACTATCAAAGTTAAAATCATATCTCAGAATGTGGTGAATTATGGTAGATTTTTTAAAAAATGTGTCTATCACCTTAGCCCACTCCACTAGTTGTTAAAAAAAATGACATTTGGGGATGGGAGAGAAGAACAAAAAGGAGCAACCATAAAGATTAAGCAAGTTCTGCAATTGTCGGCACTGCTGGTGCAATTTTATCCAACCAAGCCCTTGGTAGAATCCTGTGAGGTATCGCCGTGTAGAGTAGGAGTAGTTTTGTCCCACAGGATTCCTGATGGAGCATTGCCATGAACGTTGTCTGTTGCGGAAAAAGAGAATTACCCGATAGATAAGGAAAACTTGGCGGTCATTTATGTAGGCAAAAATATCCATCAATAAATTTATAGACAGCATTTCACAATAGTTTCTGACCAAAAGCTGCTGTTAGGCTTATTCAGAGAAGATACGCCAATGGCACCGACTACCAAGAGTGCAGAGATGAGCTCTCTTGTTAGCAGCCTATGTTTCTGCAGGAACATTAAATTAGGATGTGTTCAGCTGGTTCCCTTGCCACAGACAGTAGCATCATCACCAGTCCCACAAGAGGTAGTGCATCTGACAGAGATTTTGCCAGTCTTAGCTAAACACAAAACTGTGGACAGAAAAAGACCCACTGCTATTGAAAGTTAACAAGATGGTAATGCAATGGTGATATGATCAATGCTTAAACCCTACCAATCAGAAGGATGGAGACAACCTGTGGAGATGATGTGTTCTTGTGGGGGCGTCGGTATAGTCCCACCCCCAAGGGAACAACTTCTATTACAGGAATTGCATGATGTACATCCAAAACAGGATGACAGCACTAGCAAGAAGTTCTGATTGCTGGCCGGGTCAGTAAAGAAAACAAAAGGGTGGTCAGTCTATACTCCAGTTGTGAAGCTCAACAGGCCTCGCCTCTGCCAGTGAACATCATCCTTAGGAGTGACCAGGTAGACCCTCGGCAAAAATAAGTATTGGCTTTGAATGTCCATTTATAGGATACATGTTTCATGTATTAGTGGACACATACTCAAAATGGTTGGAAGCCCAGCTAATGAAGTCCGCAACAGCTAATGCCACAAATTGAGGAAAAGGTTTGCCATCCATGGTATCCCAGAGATTAGCATCAGCACATCCTTCACAGAGGAGGAGCTTCAGAATTTGTCAAGTCGAAAGGTGTTCACCCTGTTCGGTCACCTAGCCTTCAATAGGTTAGTGGAATAAGCTGTACAAGCATTCAAATCATCAATGAAGAAACAGGTGAATAGGCCTCTACCCCTCGCTACAACCAGTTTTTTGTTGTCTTACAACACCACTCCAAATGCAACCACAGGAGTCATGCCAGCTGAGCTATTAATGGGGTGCCGCTTACAGACACGGCTGGTTACGATATTCACAGATTTGGCAGGGAGGGTGGTGGAGAGGCAAATCTGCCAGAAAGAAGGTAAAAAAAAGACAAAATTTTCCAAGTTGAGAATTTAGCCATAGAACATAGAACATTACAGCACAGAACAGGCCCTTCGGCCTTCGATGTTGCGCCGACCAATTATGAAAAAAGCAATGACCCTCCAAACTAAACCGTTCCCTTCTCTTCCATATACTTATCAACTAACCTCTTAAATGCCACCAAATTTGGCGCATCTACAACTGACGCAGGCAGGGCATTCCACTCCCTAACCACCCTCTGGGTAAAGAACCTACCTCTGAATCCATCCTATAACTATCACCCCTTAACTTAAAGCTGTGTCCCCTCGTGCTAGCTTTCTCCATCCTAGGAAAAAGGCTATCACTGTCCACCCTATCTAAACCTCTAATCATCTTATAGGTTTCGATCAGGTCCCCTCTTAGCCTCCTCCTTTCTAACGAAAACAACCTCAAATCCCTCAGCCTCTCCTCATAAGACCTGCCCTCCATACAGGCAACATCCTGGTAAACCTCCTCTATACCCTCTCCAATGCCTCCACATCTTTCTTATAATGTGGGGACCAGAACTGCACACAATACTCCAAGTGCGGCCGCACTAGAGCTTTGTACAGTTGCAACATGACGTTGCGGCTCCGAAATTCAATCCCCTACCAATAAAAGCTAAGACTCCATATGCCTTCTTAACAACCTTCTCGACTTGACTGCCTACTTTCAGGGATCTATGCACAAATACACCAAGATCCCTCTGTTCATCAACACTATTAAGAATCCTACCATTAGCCCTATATTCTACACATTTATTAATCCTGCCAAAGTGCATTACCTCACACTTTTCCACATTAAATTCCATTTGCAACCTCTCAGCCCAGCCCTGCAACTTGTCCAAGACTCTCTGAAAACTATAACACCCCTCTTCACTATCTACCACTCCACCGACTTTAGTGTCATCCGCAAACAAAAAAAAAATAGAAAATTTGCAAAAGACAAAGGAATAACCCAGGGAAACTTGTCATAACTTTAGCCAATTTGGTGACTTCCAGACCCTAGTAGAATATCTCAATTCTTTGCTGGGCTGTTCTGGGAATGAAGGGTAGGATCAAAAGGCAAATTAGCATTGTAACAAGTTTCTCTGGGGTAGGTCCAGGTGCCTTTTGTGATTTCTTGCCTATGTCAATAATGTTGCTTTTTGTTTCTTCTATAAGCAAATTCTGCAATTGGATGGGTGGAGGTGGGAGGATGGGTGGTGTGTCTGTGTGTGGGTGGGTGACGGGGGTGGGGGGTAGAGTGTGTTAGCGTGGCCCCTTTAAGGGGCATTCTCTGAGGGTGACATGATCAGTGGTCGGCATCCTCTGTACAGTTGCATAGTTTATTGTAAATAACTATTTATTGTTGGCAATGACTCCTTTGTTACTTTGAACCTTCGATTTATCACAGAGAATGTGGGAGTGAGAGAGAGACAGTGCATAAATAAAAGAATGTGAGAGACAAAGAGCATGAGTAATCAGAGAGAGTGTGAATGAGAGAAGGTGTGAATGAGAGAAGGTGTGAATGAGAGAAGATGTGAATGAGAGAAGGTATGAATGAGAGAAGGCGTGAATGAGAGAAGATGTGAATGAGAGAGGGTGTGAATGAGAGAGAGCATGAATGAGAGAAGGTGTGAATGAGAGAGGGTGTGAATGAGAGAGAGCATGAATGAGAGAGGGTGTGAATGAGAGAGAGCATGAATGAGAGAAGGTGTGAATGAGAGAGGGCGTGAATGAGAGAAGATGTGAATGAGAGAGGGTGTGAATGAGAGAGGGTGTGAATGAGAGAAGATGTGAATGAGAGAGGGTGTGAATGAGAGAGGGTGTGAATGAGAGAGAGCGTGAATGAGAGAGGGTGTGAATGAGAGAGAGCGTGAATGAGAGAGGGTGTGAATGAGAGAGGGTGTGAATGAGAGAGGTGTGAATGAGAGAGGGTGTGAATGAGAGAGGGTGTGAATGAGAGAGAAGCTGAATGAGGAAGGTGTGAATGAGAGAAGGCATGATGAGAGAAGATGTGAATGAGAGAGGGTGTGAATGAGAGAGGGTGTGAATGAGAGAGGGTGTGAATGAGAGAGAGCATAATGAGAGAAGGTGTGAATGAGAGAGGGCGTGAATGAAAGAGGGTGTGAATGAGAGAAGCGTGAATGAGAGAAGATGTGAATGAGAGAAATGTGAATGAGAGAGGGTGTGAATGAGAGAAGTATGAATGAGAGAGGGCGTGAATGAGAGAAATGTAATAGAGAGGTGTGAATGAGAGAGGGCGTGAATGAGAGAAGGTGTGAATGAGAGAGGGCGTGAATGAGAGAGGGTGTGAATGAGAGAGAGTGTGAATGAGAGAGGGTGTGAATGAGAGAGAGCATGAATGAGAGAAGGTGTGAATGAGAGAGGGCGTGAATGAGAGAGGGTGTGAATGAGAGAAGGCGTGAATGAGAGAAGATGTGAATGAGAGAAGATGTGAATGAGAGAGGGTGTGAATGAGAGAAGGTATGAATGAGAGAGGGCGTGAATGAGAGAAGATGTGAATGAGAGAGGGTGTGAATGAGAGAGGGCGTGAATGAGAGAAAATGTCAATGAGAGAGAGCATGAATGAGAGAGGGTGTGAAAGAGAGAGAGCGTGAATGAGAGAGAGCGTGAATGAGAGAGAGCGTGAATGAGAGAATGTGAATGAGAGAAAGCATGAATGAGAGAAAGCGTGAATGAGAGAAAGCGTGAATGAGAGAAGATGTGAATGAGAGAAGATGTGAATGAGAGAAGATGTGAATGAGAGATGTGAATGAGAGAAAGCGTGAATGAGAGAAAGCGTGAATGAGTGAAGGCGTGAATGAGAGAGAGTGTGAATGAGAGAAGGGGTGAATGAGAGAAGATGTGAATGAGAGAAGATGTGAATGAGAGAGGGTGTGAATGAGAGACGGTGTGAATGAGAGAAGGGGTGAATGAGAGAAGATGTGAATGAGAGAAGATGTGAATGAGAGAGGGTGTGAATGAGAGAGGGTGTGAATGAGAGAGGGTGTGAATGAGAGAGGGTGTGAATGAGAGAAGGGGTGAATGAGAGAAGATGTGAATGAGAGAGGGTGTGAATGAGAGAAGGGGTGAATGAGAGAAGATGTGAATGAGAGAAAGCGTGAATGAGAGAGGGCGTGAATGAGAGAAGATGTGAATGAGAGAGGGTGTGAATGAGAGAAGATGTGAATGACAGAGGGTGTGAATGAGAGAGGGTGTGAATGAGAGAGGGGGTGAATGGAGAGAGGGGGTGAATGAAGAGAGGTGTGAATGAGAGAAGGGGTGAATGGAGAAGGGGTGAAGAGAGAAGATGTGAATGAGAGAGGGTGTGAATGAGAGAAGGGTGAATGAGAGAAATGTAATGAGAGAAAGCGTGAATGAGAGAGGGCGTGATGAAGAGAAGATGTGAATGAGAGAGGTGTGAATGAGAGAAGATGTGAATGAGAGAGGGTGTAATGAGAGAGGGTGTGAATGGAGAGGGTGTGAATGAAGAGGTGGTGAATAAGAGAAGATGTGAATGACAGAGGGTGTGAATGAGAGAGGGTGTGAATGGAGGGGGGTGAATGAAAGAGGGGGTGAATGAGGAGGGTGTGAATGAAGAGGGGTGAATGAGAGAGGGGTAATGAAGGGCGTGAATCAGAGAGACCGTGAATGAGAGAAGATGTGAATGAGAGAGGGTGTGAATGAGAGAGGGTGTGATGAGAAGGGTGTGAATGAGAGAGGGTGTGAATAAGAGAGAGCGTGAATGAGAGAGAGCGTGAATGACAGAGGGTGTGAATGAGAGAGGGGTGAATGAGAGGCTGAATCAGAGAGACCGTGAATGAGAGAAGATGTGAATGGAGAGGTGTGAATGAGAGAGGGTGTGAATGAGAGAGCGTGAATGAGAGAGGGTGTGAATGAGAGAGAGTGTGATAACAGGGTGTGAATGAGAGAGGGTGTGAATGAGAGAGGGTGTGAATGAGAGAGAGCATGAATGAGAGAAGGTGTGAATGAGAGAGGGCGTGAATGAGAGAGGGTGTGAATGAGAGAAGGCGTGAATGAGAGAAGATGTGAATGAGAGAAGATGTGAATGAGAGAGGGTGTGAATGAGAGAAGGTATGAATGAGAGAGGGCGTGAATGAGAGAAGATGTGAATGAGAGAGGGTGTGAATGAGAGAGGGCGTGAATGAGAGAGGGTGTGAATGAGAGAGGGTGTGAATGAGAGAGGGCGTGAATGAGAGAGGGTGTGAATGAGAGAAGATGTGAATGAGAGAGAGCGTGAATGAGAGAGGGTGTGAATGAGAGAGTGAATGAGAGAGGGGGAATGAGAGAGGGTGTGATGAGAGAGGGTGTGAATGTAGAGGGTGTGAATGAGAGAGGGTGTGAATGAGAGACAGTGAATGGGAGGGTGTGAATGAGAGAGATGTGAATGAGAGAGGGTGTGAATGAGAGAGGGTGTGAATGAGAGAGAGCGTGAATGAGAGAGGGTGTGAATGAGAGAGGGTGTGAATGAGAGAGAGCGTGAATGAGAGAGCGTGAATGAGAGAGGGTGTGAATAAGAGACAGTGTGAATGAGAGGGCGTGAATCAGAGAGACCGTGAATGAGAGAAGATGTGAATGAGAGAGGGTGTGAATGAGAGAGGGTGTGAATGAGAGAGAGCGTGAATGAGAGAGGGTGTGAATGAGAGAGAGTGTGAATGAGACAGGGTGTGAATGAGAGACAGCGTGTGAATGAGAGAGGGTGTGAATGAGAGAGGGTGTGAATGAGAGAGGGTGTGAATGAGAGAGGGTGTGAATGAGAGAAGGCGTGAATGAGAGAAGGGGTGAATGAGAGAAGATGTGAATGAGAGAGGGTGTGAATGAGAGAGGGCGTGAATGAGAGAGGGTGTGAATGAGAGAGGGTGTGAATGAGAGAGGGCGTGAATGAGAGAGGGTGTGAATGAGAGAAGATGTGAATGAGAGAGAGCATGAATGAGAGAGGGTGTGAATGAGAGAGGGTGTGAATGAGAGAGGGCGTGAATGAGAGAAGATGTGAATGAGAGAGAGCGTGAATGAGAGAGGGTGTGAATGAGAGAGGGTGTGAATGAGAGAAGATGTGAATGAGAGAGAGCGTGAATGAGAGAGGGTGTGAATGAGAGAGAGGTGAATGAGAGAAGATGTGAATGAGAGAGAGCGTGAATGAGAGAGGGTGTGAATGAGAGAGGGTGTGAATGAGACAGGGTGTGAATGAGAGACAGCGTGAATGAGAGAGGGTGTGAATGAGAGAGGGTGTGAATGAGAGAGAGCGTGAATGAGAGAGCGTGAATGAGAGAGGGTGTGAATAAGAGACAGTGTGAATGAGAGGGCGTGAATCAGAGAGACCGTGAATGAGAGAAGATGTGAATGAGAGAGGGTGTGAATGAGAGAGGGTGTGAATGAGAGAGAGCGTGAATGAGAGAGGGTGTGAATGAGAGAGGGTGTGAATGAGAGAGAGCGTGAATGAGAGAGCGTGAATGAGAGAGGGTGTGAATGAGAGAGGGTGTGAATGAGAGAGGGTGTGAATGAGAGACAGTGTGAATGAGACTGAGGATGTGAATGGAAGTGTATGAACAAGAGAGTGTGTGAATAAGTGAGGGTGTCTGAATGAGAGAGTGTTTGAGAGATAACGTGAATAAGAGAGAGTTTGTGAATGAGGGAGACTATGTGAAAGAGGGAGAGTGTGGAAGAGAGAGTGTGTGAATGAGAATGAAGGTATGAACAAGAGAGTGTGTGAATGAGAGAGTGTGTGAGAAAATGTGTGAATGAGAGAGAGAGAATGTGAATGAGTGAGGATGTCTGAATGAGAGAGTGTATGAGAGAGTATGTGAATAAGAGTTTGTGAATGAGGGAGAGTTTGTTGAAAAGGGAGAGTGTGAAAGAGCGAGAGTGTGTGAATGACAGAACCTCATTATAGAACCTTAGTCAGACCGCACTTGGAACATAGTGTTCAATTCTGGTCACCACATTATCAGAAGGATGTGGAGGCGTTGGAGAGGATACAGAAAAGATTTATCAGGATGTTGCCTGGTGTGGAAGTCATTAACTATGAGGAAGAAGCTTGATTTGTTCTCACTGAAATGACAAAGATTGAGGGGCAACCTGATAGAAGCCTACAAGATTATGAGAGGCATGGACAGAATGGATAGTCAGAAGCTTTTTCCCAGGGTAAAAGAGTCAATTACTAGGGGACACAAGTTTAAGATGTAAGGGGCAAGGTTTAAAGGAGATGTACAAGGCAGAGTTTTTACACAGAGAGCAGTGGGTGCCTGGAACTCATTGCCAGGCGAGGTAGTGAAAGCGGACGAGGTAGTGGTTTTTAAGGGGCTTCTTGACAAATACATGAATAGGATGGGAATAGAGGGATATGGTTCCCGGAAGGAAAGGGGGTTTAGTTAAGTCGGGCAGCATGGTCGGTGCAGGTTTGGAGGGCTGAAGGGCCTGTTCCTGTGCTGTAATTTTCTTTGTTCTTTGAGAGTGTGTGAATGAGAGTGAGTGTGAATGAGAGACAGACACTGTGTGAGTGAGAGAAAATGTATGAGAGAAAATGTGTGAGTGAGAATGTGTGAATGAGAGATTGTGTTAAAGAGAGTGTATGAAAGAGTGTGTGAATAAGAGAGTGTGTGAATGAGGGTGTGTAAATGAGAGTGTATGTGAATAAGAGTGTGAGAGAGAATGAGGATGTGAATGAAGCTGAGGGTATGAATGAGAATGTGTGTAAATGAAACAGCAGGTGATTGAGAGAGAGTGTATGAAAGAGAGTGTATGAATGAGTGTATAAAAAATTGTATGAATGGGTTTATGAAAGAGTGTATGAATGAGAAAGTGTGCAAAGTGTGTGAATGAGTGAAAGGACGTGAGTGAGAGAGAAGGTATGAATGAGAGCAAGAGACAGAGAGACTGTGTGCGAGGGAGATTGTGTGTGAGGGAGAGGGTGTGTGTGAGAGAGGGTATGAGTGAGTGAGAGAGAGAAAGAGAGACAATAAAAGAGTGTGCGAGTGAGGGAGAGAGTGTGAGGGATAAAGGAAGTAAGTGAGTGAGTGCGTGATGACCAGGGTTGTGTCTTCATAGTGATTTTGATTTTGATTTACTATCGTCACATATATTTACACTCAGTGAAAAGTATTATTTCTTGCGCGCTATGTAGACAAAGCATACCATTCATAGAGAAGGAAAGAAGTGCAGAACGTAGTGTTACAGTCACAGCCAGGGTGTAGAAATGGATAGTGCGAGGTAGGTACATTCCAAAGCCTAATGGCAGCAGGGAAGAAGGTGATCTTGAGTTGGTGCCAATTCGTGCCAATGGAGATGCCTTCTACCCTGGAAAATCAGCATGCGAATTTCTGGGTAGACAGAAACCTGGTCACCTGCCTTCCAACAGCAGACTAACAAACTGGAAAATGCTGCCTGTTCCAATCTGGAATGATTCACAGACAAACCATTTATGGCGATGCAATCACCTTCACAGTCACTTGCTGCTCTGACTTTCACAGATTTCAGTAAGCACCTCCTTTGTGTGATGGAGATACTTCACACACACATACAGTGTCTCTACTTTCTCAGGATACTAAGGAAATTCACCTCTCACCTGAGGGAAGAGGCCATCTGACCATAGCCCAGTCCATTCCGCAAACCAGCTTCCCATCCACTAACTCCGTCTCCACTCCTTACTGTCTTGGAAAAGCAGTCAGCACAATCAAGCACTCCACACATCCCGGACATTCTCTTTTCCCCCTTCTTCCATCGTGAAAAAGATACAAAAGTCTGAAGTCAATTAACTCAAGGACAGCTTCTTCCCTGCTGCTGTCAAACTTCTAAACAGACTTATCTCGCACTAAGTTGAACTTTCTCTACACTCTAGTGTAACACAACATTCTGCACTCTCTCCCTTCCTTCTCTATGTATGATATGTTTTGTTTGTATAATGCGTAAGAAACAATACTTTTCACTATATCCCAAAATATGTGACAATAATAAATCAAATCAAATCAAATGAGGTTGAGAAATTTGACTCTACCTTGAGAGGATATTTTTACCCTGTCTGTGTGGCCTTGGCTCAATCTCCCTGCTGGTCCGAAGAATGATAACTACAATGTCTGTAACATGGAGCTAGTGGTTTGACAATAACATTTGAAGTTAGAATGCAGGCCTTCAACACATAAAACAAGTTGCTCGGTCGCTCTTGCTGTTGAGCAAGAGTGACGGAGCAACAGAGCGACGGGGAGACGGAGCGACGGGGAGACGGAGCGACAGAGAGACGGAGCGACAGAGAAACGGAGCGATGGAAAAACAGAGTGACGGAGAGACACAGAAACAGAGCAACGGAATGACAGAGCGACAGAGAGATGGAGTGACAGAGAAACAGAGAGATGGAGCAACAGAGAAACAGAGCGATGGAAAAACAGAGTGACGGAGAGACACAGAAACAGAGAGACGGAGCGACAGAGAAACAGAGTGACTGAGCAACAGGGCAACGGAGCAACAGAGTGATGGAGCAACAGAGCAACAGAGAAATGGAGTGACAGAGAAACAGAGAGACGGAGCAACAGAGAAACAGAGCGATGGAAAAACAGAGTGACGGAGTGACACAGAAACAGAGAGATGGAGCGACGGAGAAACAGAGCGACGGAGAAACAGAGCGACGGAGAAACAGAGCGACGGAGAAACAGAGCGACGGAGAAACAGAGCGACGGAGCAACAGAGCGACGGAGCAACAGAGCGACGAAGCAACAGAGCAACAGGGCGACGGAGCAAAAGGGCGACGGAGCAAAAGGGCAATGGAGCGACAGAGCGACGGAGCGACGAGGCGACGGAGCGACAAAGCAACAGAGCAACAGAGAACAGAGAGACGGAGCGACACAGAAACAGAGAGATGGAGCAACGGAGAAACAGAGTGATGGAGAAACAGAGTGACGGAGAAACAGAGCGACCGAGCAACAGAGCAACAGGGCGACGGAGCAAAAGGGCGACGGAGCAAAAGGGCGATGGAGCAAAAGGGCGACGGAGCGATGGGGCGACGGAGCGATGGGGCGACGGAGCGATGGAGCGACGGAGCGACAAAGCAACAGAGCAACAGAGAACAGAGAGACGGAGCGACACAGAAACAGAGACATGGAGCGACGGAGAAACAGAGCGACCGAGCAACAGAGCAACAGGGCGACAGAGCAACAGAGCAACAGGGCGACAGAGCAACAGAGCGACGGAGCAACAAAGCAACAGAGCAACAGAGCAACAGAGAGACGGATTGACAGAGAAACAGAGAGATGGAGCGACGGAGAAACAGAGTGATGGAGAAACAGAGCGACCAAGCAACAGAGCAACAGGGTGACGGAGAAACAGAGCGACGGCGACAGAGCGATGGAGCGACAGCGAAACAGAGAGACGGAGCGACGGAGAAACAGAGAGACGGAGTAAGGGAGCAATAGAGCAACCGAGCAACACAGCTTCAGAGAAACAGAGAGATGGAGCGACGGAGAAATAGAGAGACGGAAAGGCAGAGCGACAGAGAAACCGAGCGACGGAGAAACCGAGCGACGGAGAAACCGAGCGACGGAGAAACCGAGCAACGGAGAAACAGAGCGACAGAGAAACAGAGCGACAGAGAAACAGAGCGAAGAGAAACCGAGTGACAGAGAAACAGAGGGAGCGACAGAGAGATGGAGCGATGGAGAGATGGAGCGACAGAGTGATGAGGCGACAGAGAGTCAGAACAACAGAGAGAAAGAGCGACGGAGCAATAGAGAAATAAAGCGACAGAGAAACAGAGCGACGGAGAAACAAAGTGACAGGGAAACAACAATGGAGAAACAAAGCAATGAGGAAACAGAGCGGCAGAGCAATGGAAAAACAGAGTTACGGAAACAGAGAGCTAAAGAAAAACAGGGTTACAGAGGAAGACATTTGTGGTGTGGTACTCGGGCCAACACTGCACGGGTCGTTCCACAATGAAATTTGTCCTCACGGGTGACAGGTTGCAGGTCATTTGAAAACACAGCGGGCCGATGTGGAAGCACAGAGGGTCATGGCCGAGAGTGTTGCCGCTATTCTGGAGTCCATGGTCCCTGAGGGCCAGGGCTGAGGAGTCACAGACAACGGGGCAGATGCACCTGGGCTTCCTAGTATGGAAGAGCCAGGTGACACCGAGGCTACCGGAGCTCAGTCCAGCTATCCTGACGTCACATGGAGTGTCCCTGGGCATACCCCGAGGGAGGAGAAAGAGCTGGAGCCCACGCTGGGACCTTGCGCCCAGGAGACTCTGAATGTCCCTACAGCTTCAAAATCCCCACCCCCTTCTTCCTCACACTGGGAAAAGAGGGAAATATCAATATCACCCCATCCTCCTCCTCAGGAAGCATGCCAAAGGATCATAGGCCACAGGGCTCAGATCACAGCCGGGGGCCTCCTGGGGGATCACCTCGGAACAGCAGTAGGTCTCGTAGGATAAGAAAGCTGTAGGTTCACCAACAGGGCATGGGTGAAGATCAGTATAGTCAAGGTTAAACTACTCGTACATGTTAAAATCACAAATGTTTACTGCATCCCGCAGCGATGACTAATCTGTTTATAATTCTCTCCCATTGGGCTGATTGTACCCCAACTCCCACGCAGAGACACAGGGCACCGTGCTGCACAATAATGATTCCTCGGCCAAAAATGATCAACTGCCTGCCTGGTTTCCCCAAGCATTCACCGGACCCTGTATCAAGCTCTACTCCCCTGGCATCTGCACCCCTTCTGTGCTCAGTGCTCCTTCCACTCACATTGTTAGCCACTTTAAGACTTGAATAGCAGATTAGGTGTAAGGATTTGCATTCTAATCAGCAATCTGTAAACTGTCTGTGCTGATATGTGTGCTATTGCAGACCAGAACACCTCATTCGCCTGATGAAGGCTACAAAGGCCGCAAGCTAGCGAGTTTACTATCAAATAAACCGGTTGGATTTAAAACTGATGTTGTCAGACCTCGTACTGTATCTGCGCCCCCACCCGGGCCCATTGTCTGTGATTCATATGAGGGTCCAGATGCCGGTCGGAGAACAAGTAGAACTCAGACTGGTAATGGCAGCATCCCAGTGCCACGTAGTGAGTTGCCATCACCCTCAGCCTTGACCGAAGACTCACTTGCACGGTCTCACTGCCAGGCGCCTCACCCTGGTGTGGTGTGAGCCGGGCCCATTTGTGGAGGGGATGTGAAGATGAGTGACTGGGATGGGGAGGCGTTGGGATGGTTTGAGGGTGTTGGTTGATGCATGGGGGTGGGCCCACAATGTTTCCCTGAGTGTGACGGGCAGGTAGTGGGAACAGTGAACTGTGCAACAGCTGGTTGAGTAAACCTGGCTGCGATGGGTGCCTCCCTTGCTGCCCTATCCTGCTGGAGCCTTGCCATTGCCACCTGTCCTCCACCCTCTGGCTCCTCATCAGCCTCCCTCCTCCACATCCAGATGGTCTCCCTGCCCGTGCGCTGTGGGGCATGTCGCACACAGTGTGCTGTATTGGAGAGCAGCTCAGAGTGGTCCGGGCAGCGGAACCGCGTCCTTAGCAAACGCTCCGCGATGGGCCGGGTTTCGGCACGGGCCTCGTTAAAACAGAGCATAGCAGGTAGCACTTTTCCCCTACGAGCCATCCCAACAGTCTGGGCTGGTCCTCAAAGATCCCAGGGCTGTCCAAACTCTGTAAGATCTAACGGTCCCTGTATACGGTGCGTACACGTTTGCATGATGAAGAACCTGTAGTCACAGACTGTCTGAACACTGGGGAACACGTAGAACCCCTTCCCGATAATTAAGCACCATCCCTCATCTGCAGTGGGGATTGCAGGGTGTGACCCACCCATAGCCCCCTGCACGTGGGGAATGCCAGTGGCAGTAGCAAAGCCCGGACTTCCTGCTGGGCCGAGGCAATGCCAAAGTGTATGTACTGGTCTGCCCAGGCATAAAGGGCATCCATAACTTGTAGCTTGCGCACAGATACCTGAGAAATGTTACATATGTCCTCACTGGATATCTGGAAGTAGTCCATAGCATTGAAGTTCAGGGCCACCTTAACTTCCATTGGGGGTGGGTGTCTCCTGTCTCCTGTGGTGTCAGGTGGGTGTGTATGGGGTGTCAAGGAGGGGTAGTGTGTCTGGTGGGGGAACATGTGGTGTCCTTTCAGGACAGTTTGTCCACCCCTTGTCCCCACCTGGCACTCAGCTCTCATCTGTGGCTCCCCGTAGCTGTTTGCAAGCGATAGCGGCCACACCCCGGGCAACAGCTTTGACAACCTAGTGAGGGTAACCGATGAGGGTGTACGAATTTCATGATGGGAAAAATGGTCAAGTATTTAGTATGAAATAAGGACAGCAGACCAAGCCATTTCAAAATGCCAGACCCTTGTAAAACGGACTGAGTCTGAACAAAGAAATGACTCCAACCAGAGAAGGCCAAATGCGTGGCTTCAGTCTGCTTTGATAAGGTTGACTCCATATACCGTGAGATAACATTAGATAAGGTCAGGGAGAAGGGAGTCACGGAATTTGTTTATTACAGAAAATAAGGCACAAAGGAGTCACAGATCCAAGGTCAGGGATGAGGGAGTCACAGAATTTGTTTTGCTTGCTTGTATTACTAAAATCATGTGAGCTGATAAGAAAATGTATAATTATTGAATTGATTCTTGTACTGGGGGCAGTCTTAGGACAGAACCAGCAGTTAGTGCGGACTGCTCTCTGTTTCCAAGATTCGACCATATACTGCATGCAGTCTTGTGATAATAAAAATGAGTTGTTTTTTAGAAAAGTACACTTTGTTAAGTTTAATTATCACAACTCGGGAAACGAGAAATTCTCCAGTACAACAGTGGGGTCTCAACCCCCAGTGAGATAGGGAGATGTCTATCCCAGCATGTGAAGACAGATTGAGCGGATGAGACCAATGGAAGGTCCAACGGTCAAGGAGGAAGTCTCTGAAAGTGGAATGCGAAGAGCAGGACAAGAGACAGAAGATGTCCTGATCATGCACTGCACCTAGCCCCATCTCCAGCCGTCTTGACTCTTGTCTTGCCATTGGATCTAGGTGGGAATTGGGAAGTGAGAATGAGGCTGATGCTATGTAACTCTCCCTCACTTTAATCCAAATCATGCACTAGTTTTGACACCATCATCATCATCATCATCATCAGTGTCCAGTGCAACTCTTGAAGTCCTGTGGTGATGGGCGAGCGGCGAAGCAGCAGGTGTGGATACACTGGGAGCTGTAGTCATGGACCTGCACACGGGGCTCAGGTCTAATGATCATTTTCCACTGACTGAAGCAGCAGTGAAACTCGGCGTTCACCTGGGTGACTGAGCAGTCCTCTTCAGGAACGCACTGCTCAACTCCACAGAATGAGGAAGGGGCTAGAAAAGGTGCCCTAAACATTGCCTGCTTCACTACACCCTGATCAGTTTACTGCGGCTGGCTGGGATCCCATCTTGTGGTTGAACAAACAAAATAAAACACAAAGTGACACCACTCACCATTGGCACTTGGAACATGCGCATCTTTTGGACAACCCCACAGCAGACAGACCAGAGAAAGGAACAGCCTTAGTTGCCAGACAGCTTGCAATATACAACTTTGACATTGCAGCCCTGAGTGAAACTCGTCTTGCCAACGTAGGTCAATTGACTGAAACTGAAGGTGGATACACTTTTTTCTGGAGCACACACAGCAGCGATGAGCATCGTGATGCTGGAGTTGGATTCAATGTCAGGAGTCATCTTGTTTGGAAACTTGCTAGGTCTACCTAAGGGTGTGAACGACCGGCTTATGACATTACAGCTTCCGCTGCAGAAGTCAAGCCACCCTGATCAGCACCTATGCCCCCACAATGAACAACCCAGATAAAATGAATGATAAGTTCTACGAAGAACTAGATGCCCTACTATCAGCAGCGAGCAGGACCGACAAGCTGATCTTGCTTGGCGGCTACAATGCCAGAGTAGGGTGTGACTCTGCAACCTGCGAGAAGGTCATTGGGAGGCACGTAGTGGGCAAGTGTGACAGTAATGGCCTACTCTTAATGAAGACCTGTGCACCTCATGACCTCCTCATCACCAACACAACCTTCCATCTGCCGAGCTGTTACATGACATCCTTAATGCAGCCCTACTCTAAGCATTGACATCTTATCAACTATGTCATTGTCAGGAGAAAAAACAGGCAGAATGTCAGAGTGATCAAGATCACATATGGTGCTGACTGATGGACAGATCACAAGCTCATAGTCTCCAAAAGGAGGCTCCGCATCAGACCCAAGAGGCGATCACTAGGAAACAAAGTTCTGAAAAGAATCAATATGGCCAAACTGAAGAACCCCAGCATAGCTTCAGCACTTGCTGAAGACTTAGGAATCAAGCTTGCTGACCTATACCTCGCAGACAGCGCTGAGGACGATTGCGAACGCTTCAGGGATGCTGTCCATTTATTGGGCCCTCTACGGCAAGCAGCATGACTGCTTTGATGAGAATGATGAGGAGGTACAGGTTCTACTTGTTGAAAAGCACTGTCTTCATCGGGCCTGTCAGAATGACCCATCATCAGCTGCCAAGAAAAATGCTTTTACCAGTGCTTGCAGGACAATCCAGAATAAACTGCGTAAAATGCAGGATGCCTGGCTGAGCGCCAAAACAGATGAAATACAGGAATACACTGACAGAAACAACTTGAAACGGTTCTACGAAGCCCTCAACACACTCTATGGACCTCAGTCTCTCAGGAGTCCCCCATTCTAGAGTACAGATGGTACAACTCTCATTACAGAGAGGGCTCAATTCCTGCAGAAATGGGCAGAACACTTTGAAGCTGTCCTCAACCGACCGTTATCTATTAATGATGAGGCAATAGACAGGATGCCCCAGGCTGATATTGACAGCGCCATGGATGACTCACGAAGTCACAAAAGCTGTCAGCCAGTTATCGAGTGTCAAAGCCCCAGGGGCAGATGCCGTACCCGCAGAGATTTATAAAGCTGCCGGTCCTGTACTTATCGAGAAGCTCACCCAGTTGTTCCAGTCCTTTTGGAAGCAAGGATCCATTCCTTAGGAATTTAAAGATGCTTTCATCGTACACCTAGAATCATAGAATCATAGAACTCTACAGTAGAGTTCTCTTTCTCTTTCAGTAGAAAGAGGCCCTTCGGCCCATCGAGTCTGCACTGAACACAATTCCACTCAAGCCCTACCCCCATATCCCTACATATTATACCCACTAATCCTTCTAACCTACACATCCCTGGACACTAAGGGGCAATTTCTTAGCATGGCCAATCAACCTAACCCGCAATCTTTGAAGTGGACATCTTTCCTCTATAAGAGGAACACACATGTTTCGCACATCTTTCCTCCAGAAGAAGAAGGGCAATCGTCAAGCATGCAATAACAATTGAGAAATCTTGCTGCTCTTCATCACAGGAAAAACCCTCGCAAGAATCCTCCTAAATCATCTGGTCACTCATCTGGAACTGGGCCTGCTTTCAGGGTCACAGTGTGGATTCTGCAAAGGTTGCGGGACTATTGACATGATTTTCCTGCGCGCCAACTTCAGGAGAAGTGTCAGGAGCAGAATCGCGAGCTCGACACAACCTCTGTTGACCTCGCGAAAGCCTTCGACACTGTAAACCAACAAGGCCCGTGGAGGATTGTGTCAAAGTTTGGCTGTGCCTCTAAATTCATTCAGATGGTACGCCAATTCCATGATGGCATGGTGACCAGAATACTAAATGGTGGAGAATCCTCTGAGGCTTCCCAATAACCAATGGTGTTAAACAGGGCTCTGTGCTCGCACCCACACTGTTCAGCGCGATGTTTACTGCCATACTGAATGATGCTTTCCAGGGCAGTGTTGCTGGAATCAGCCTCAAGTACAGCGTGGATGGGAAGCTCTTTAACCTGAGGAGACTTCAAGCTATTACCAAAGTGAAAGACTTCCTTTTTGCTGATGACTGCATCCCATATCCTGGCTCAGAGCCAGAGATGCAAGTCAGTATAGATAAATTTTCCACAGCTTGTGATAACTTTGGACCCACATCAAAGACCAAAGTCATGCACCAGCCTGCTCCTCATGCACCGTACACAGAACCCATAATCACAAAGGGCAGAAACTACAGGCAATGGACCAGTTCACTTGTCTTGGCAGCACCCTCTCCTCAGCAGTGACTATTGATACAGAAGTTAACTGCAGAATAGCACAGGCAAGTTCTGCTTTAGGTAGACTGCGCTCCACTGTACGGGAACATTGTGGAATCAGTCCAGCAACTAAACTGAAGGTCTACAGCACCGTGGTACTCACTATCCTCCTGTATACTTGTGAAACATGGACTGTGTATCGAAGGCATACAAGACAGCACAATCATTTCCATATGACTTATCTTCACAGAATATTACACATCAGATGGCAAGACAAAGTACCAGACACTGAAGTTCTCTCTAGAGCAAGTCCACCATCAGTCCACACACTGCTGATGAGACCGCAGACGCTGTGGGTAGGTCATGTCATCTGTATATCAGATGAGCACATGCCCAAGCAGCTCCTTTCTGGGGAACTCTCTGCTGGAAGACGCTCGCATGGAGGGCAGAAGAAACGTTTCAAGACACACTCAAGGCCTCCCTGAAGTCGCTTGACATAGATACGACCACCTGGCACAAAACCGCCCTGCCTGGCACTGCCTCATCCACCAAGGCTGTCAAGCTTACGAAGCAAGGTGTATTGCTAAAGCACAACTTAAGCACGAGCTGTGCAAGTCTAATGCCACCAGTGCAACAACTACAATGTCTACACATGTCTGTCCAATATGTGCTAGGACATTCCGTGTCCGAATTGGCCTGATCAGTCATCTTTGGGCACACTGCAACCCGCTTCAAAATGACTAATGGTGTCGAGGTCCTCATCAAAGATGATGGATGAACAACAATGGTGTCAGGTCCATGAGGACCTGATACATCGCCGTCTTGCTTACCCAGAGCTGATGCTAACACATTGGCGTCTGACATGCACTCAAAAGATCTTTTTGTCCTGTAGACCCTGGGCCTCCATCTTCTCCTCCCCCTCAGCTGCATGGGCAGCCACTTTCTGGGCCTGACTGGCAGCCTCCTGCCCTTGTTCTGTGGCGCTGGCTGGTCTTGCAGTGGCTGGGCAACTGCTTCCTCCTCGTCCTCCTCAGCAGCTGCCACAATGATGGCCATCTCAACATTGAACTATCCGGAATCCATCTGCACAGTGGGGTTAGAGAGAGAGAGAGAAAAAAGAGAGAGACACACAACATTTCTTTACTTTTTCCATTCGGGACCCCTGCTATCTCCCTGTGACCACAGTCATCTCCAAATTCTATGGCCTGGGCCTCAGCACCTTTCTTTGCAACTGGATCCTGAACTTCCCTAACTCACAGACCACAAGTAGTAAGGATGGAACATAGAACATAGAACACTACAGCACAAACAGGCCCTTTGGCCCACAAGTTGTGCCGATCATATCTATACTTACCAGGTCATAGAATTATCTGCAACTCCCAGTCCCATTAAATCCCATGTACTCATCCAGAAATCTTTTAAAAGACCCCAGTGAGTTCGCCTCTACCACCACTGACAGCAGCCGATTCCATTCACTCACCACCCTCTGAGTGAAAAACGTACCTCTAACATCTCCTCTGTACTTGCCCCCCAGCACCTTAAACCTGTGTCCTCTCGTAGTGACCATTTCAGCTCTGAGAAATAGCCTCTGAGAATCCACTCTATCTATTCCTCTCAACATCTTATAAATCTCTATCAGGTCACCTCTCAACCTTCATCTCTCCAGGGAAAAGAGACTGAGTTCTCTCAACCAATCTTCATAAGGCTGCCCCCCAATCCAGGCAACATCCTTGTAAATCTCTCTGCACCCTCTCAATAGCTTCCACATCCTTCCTATAGTGAGGTGACCAGAACTGCACACAATACTCCAAGTGGGGTCTGACAAAGATCTTATAAAGTTGCAGCATTAAGTCCTGACTCCTAAACTCAATCCCTCGATTAATGAAGGCCAGTACACCATATGCCTTCTTGACCACATCCTCCACCTGCGAGGCTGATCTAAGAATCTTATGGACCCAGACCCTAAGATCCTTCTGCTCCTTAACACTGCCAAGACTCCTACCCTTGATATTATACTCCAACACCTCTCCATGATCATCCTCAACACTGGTGCCCCACAAGGCTGTGTTCTCAGCCCCCTACTATACTCGTTATACACCTATGACTGTGTGGCTAAATTTTCCTCCGATTTGATCTTCAAGTTTGCTAACAACATCACTATAGTGGATTAATCTCAAAAAAAAACGATGAGACAGAGTACAGAAATGAGACAGAGAATCTGGTGAACTGGTGCAGCAACAATAATCCCTCCCTCAATGTCAACAAAACAAAGGAGATTATCATCAACTTCAGGAAGCATAAAGGAGAACATGCTCCTGTCTACATCAATGGAATGAAATAGAAAGGATCGAGACCTTCAAGTTTTTAGGTATCCAGATCAGCAACAATATGCCCTGGTCCCTCTATGCCAATACTATAGTTAAGAAAGCCCACCAACGCTTCTACTTTTTCAGAAGACTAAGGAAAATTGGCATGTCAGCTACAACTCTCACCAACTTTTATAGATGCACCATAGAAAGCATGCTTTCTGGTTGTATCACAGCTTGGTATGGCTCCTGCTCTGCCCAAGACCACAAGGAACTACAAAAGGTTGTGAATGTAGTCCAATCCATCACACAAACCAGCCTCCCGTCCATTGACTCTGTCTACATTTCCCTCTGACTCGGCAAAGCAGCCAGCGTAATTAAGGACCCCACACACCCAGACATTCTCCATCTTCTTCCATCGGGAAAAAAAGATGCAAAGTTCTGAGGTCACGTACCAACTGACTTAATAACAGCTCCTTCCCTGCTACTGTCAGACTTTTGAATGGACCTACTTCAGATTAAGTTGATTTTTCTCTACACCCGATGATTGTAACACTACATTCTGCACTCACTCGTTTCCTTCTCTACAAACAGTATGCTTTGTCTGTGTAGTGCACAAGAAACAATACTTTTCACCCTGTTAATGGCAACAATAAATCAAATCAAAATCAAAAGACTCCTCCTATGTGGACTCTGGCAACCTGACACCATCCTGGGTGCCATGCATCACTTGAATGGGTTGCCTACCATTGGCACATCCTGGCCGTAGCAGGCAGGGAGAGCAGGGTGTGCCAACATGGTACTGTGCACTCTTGAGCCATTGCCATGGGTGCTACCACTGCATTGCCATTCCAGGTAAGTGTCGCAGTTCAGCCTTCTAACTATCACAAGATAGATTCCCATTCAAAGTAGCGTTTTGCAGGGTGAAGGGTTGTATACACGCCTGGTGAGCTCCCTCACTTGGGACAGCAGCTGCCTGACCTGCTGAGCGCTCAACAATTGCTCCCCCTAACCCCCCACCAAAACTCCAATACTTAATAGACTCTGTCATCTGACCCCACAGCCATTGAATCCTACAGAAGGAGGCCATTCAGCCCATCGAATCCACATCAATCACAACTCACCCAGATTCTATTTTCGTGACCCCACATATTTACTCTGCCAACCCCCCTAATACTAGGGGCAATTTAGCACGGCCAATCCAACTAACCCGCACATCTTTGGACTGTGGGAGGTAACCGGAGCACTTGGAGGAAACCCACGCAGACACGAGGAGAACATGCAAACTCCACATCCGAGTGATCCAATGTCAGAATGGAACCTGAGTCCGTAGTGCTGTAAGGCAGCAGTATTAATCACTGTGCCACCCTAGTTCAATGGAACATCACAGTAACTTCACTGCAGTGTTAATGTCTACTAGTGAGAGTCTACTTGTGACAGTAACAAAATAAACTTCAAAATAAACTTGAAACATACCTAGACCTGGAGACAGCAGCCTCCTATTGAGCTGTGGAGTCCTCGAGTGCATCATCGACCTGTTATGAAACAGATGGTATCATGCCGGAGAGGGGAAACATAAGAAAAGGGAGAAAGTGTTATCGCAAACTCATTAATTATATGGTAAGAATTTCAAAAAATGGGGCGGCACGATGGCACAGTGGTTAGCATTGCCACGGACCCAAATTCAATTCAGGCTTCGGGTCACTGTCTGTGTGAGTTTGCACATTCTCCTCTGCATGGGTTTCTCCGGGCACTCCGGTTTCCTCCCACAGTTCAAAAATATGCAGGTTAGGTTGATTGACCATGTTAAATTGACCCAAGTGTCAGGCGGGATTGGCAGGGTAACTATGTGGAGTTGGGGCAAAAGGCCTGGGTGGGATTGTGGTCGGTGCAGACTTGATGGGCCAAATGCCTCCTTTTGCACTGTAGGGATTCTGTGATCCTAAGATTCAAATTGACACTGCACCCATTTGGACGGGAATCTGAACCCATTGGGAAACATAGCCTGGGAAAAGCATGGAGGGCATCCCAGCGCAAATCCTGTTTTTGGTCTCCCGCTTATATTTTGCGGCCCACTGCACTACTTAAGCATCATTTATTTTATTTATTTATCATCATATTTATGTCAAAAAAAATTGTTGGGGTCTATTCTGATTTCTGAATGTAACTTGGGGACCTGGTTGGATCTAGCATCTTAACAAAAATTGGGGGCTTGTGCTGGGATTAAAAACTATGATTCCCTCTTTGGTTTGAGATTACTAAACTTTAGGACAGTGAGTTTGTGGAATTGCTGCTTTCAGGTTTTGCATTCGGTTAGTTAAAAGGGGGTGCCTCGTGAAAATGATTCTTTGTGCGACAGATTTCCTGGGTGAGAAAGAAGTTTACAAAGGGGGTAGTGGTTCAAACAAGGCTTTTGGGTTTGGTGAACAATTTGCTGTTGTCTTTACCCGTATCGGGCGACAAAGAATGAGATCATTTCAGTAAATTTGCCAGTCTGAATCATTGGAATTGGCGAAAATCCAATTACAAATTAAAAAGTTACAACAGAACAAGTAAATGAGACAGTTTGAATTAGAAGCGAAGGAAAGAGAGAGAGTGGCAATGGCAGAAAAGAAAGAAGAGAGAGACTTTGATCTTCAGAAACTGGAACTGCAAAGAGAACATCAACTTAAAATGGTGTAGTTCGGATAGAATTTGGTGTAAGCAAAGAACAAGTTGAGAGAAGTGATGAGGAAAGGTGTGGGGAAGATGTAACTCCCCTTCTTAGTCAAAGATCTACTGGAGATGTGTTTAAACATATTCAAGCACTATCATGGTTTGATGAGAAGGGTGTGGAAGCCTTTTTTTAAAATCTCATTCGAGAAAGTAACTAAACAATTGAAATGGCCACTGACCATGTGAGTATTGTTGGTTCAAACAAAGTTGGTACGTGGAGCTGGTAAGGTGTATGTGTCACCGTTACTGAAGCTAGGGATTCTGATGAGGTGGGAAAAGCCATCTTCAGTGCAAATGAATGAGTTCTAGAAGCCCATTGACAATGATTTAGAAATCTAAGGAAAGAGCCAGGTCAAATGTATATAGAATTTGAAAAAAATCAAACAAATTAGTTTTGATAGGTGGATGTGAGCATTAAAAATGGAACAGATATATGATGCTGAGGCAAAATGTTATTTTGGAGAAATTTAAAAATTCATTTCCCCAAGTAGTGAAAAACTCAAGTGGGAGAGTAAAGGGTTATAACCGCAAGACTAAATGCAGAAATGGCAGATGATTTTGAATTAGTTCATAAATCAATGCCTGTTTTCTTTTGACTTTAATCTCAATCTGTGAAGGATAGAAACTGGGGAAAGAGAAAGTAGAAAGTAGGATATTGCAACTCAGAGTAAAGAAACAAATCCAGATGATTCTGAATTTGACGTTTGATAGTCCAGTGATGAAATAATCAGCAATTGGGTTAAATTTTCTAGTTACTGTCCAGAGAAAAATCAAAATAACCTGAAAGAGTTATTACAATCACATAAAGCTATCTGGGGAATAAATTAGGAAGTACAAAACTAATTGTACCTCGCATTATAGATGAAATGTTATTCTAAATAAGCAACATGCATATCGGCTCAATCCACTCCAGTTTGCACAGTTTCAAAGGAAGATTAAGAGTGATATCACCAAAGTGTATTGCAGTGAGTGGAGCTCACTTATTGTGATGGAACTAAAACTGGATAGTACACAATGATTATGTGGAGACTATAGAAGTCAATGTGGTTACAAAGTCAGATTTGTATCCTAGTCTTCCATTGAAAGACCGTATTGAAAAGGTGGAACAAGCAAATTTCATTATCAAACTTGATTTAGTTAAAGGATACTGGCAGGTCCCATTATCAGAAAGGGCAAAGGAAGTTTCAGCTTTTGTGATGCCAAATGATCTGTATTAGTTTAAAAGCATACGTTTGCAAATAAGAATGTGCCAGCAACATTCCGAAGGCAAACTAGTAAGGTCATTTCTGAACTAAATAATTGTGCAGTCTGCACAGGCAATCTGGTGGTCTTCAGTCAGACATGGAAGGAGCATTTGGAACATTTAAATGAATTATTTGTTTGATTACAAGAAGTAGACTTCTTGGTAAATCTGGCTAAAAGTCAGTTTACAAAAGACCAAGTCATGTTCTTAAGCCATATGATTGGACATGGACAGATAGGCCCATAGAAGGTGAAAATGAAAGTTGTTGTGGAGTTCCCAATACCATCAACGAGAAGAGAAATGCTGAGATTCTTGGGCATCAGTGGTTCCTTCAGAGAATTCATGCCATATTTTAGCAGTGTGCTTTCACCACTGACTGAACTGCTGAAAAAGCACAGGAAAGATCAGCGGATGTCTGAAAGTCAAAAGGAACTTGACAAATCTTAAAATCTGAAAACTGTATCACCCACCACACCAATTAAGGCAATACCTAATTATGAAAAGTAATTGAAGGTGGCCACTTGGAGTGCAGTTCTGGTTGCCTCACTACAGGAAGGATGTAGAGGCTATTGAGAGAGTTCAGAGGAGATTTACAAGGATGCTGCCTGGATTGGGAAGCAGGCCTTATGAAGATAGGTTGAGGGAGCTGGGACTCTTCTCACTGGAGAGACGTAGGTTGAGAGGCGACCTGATAGAGGTTTATAAAATGTTGAGAGGAATAGATAGGGTGGATTCTCAGAGACTATTTCCCAGGGCTGAAATGGTTGCTACGAGAGGACAAGAGGTTTAAGGTGCTGGGGGGTAAGTACAGAGGAGATGTTAGAGGTAAGTTTTTCACTCAGACGATGATGAGTGAATGGAATCGGTTGCCATCAGTGGTGGTAGAGGCGAACTCACTGGGGTCTTTTAAGAGACTTCTGGATGAGTATATGGGATTTAATGGGATTGGGAGTTACAGATAGTTCTATGGCCTGCTAAGTATAGATATGATCGGCACAACTTGTGGGTCGAAGGGCCTGTTTGTGCTGCAGTGTTCTATGTTCTATGTAAGTGATATGTGGCATTGGTGCTGCATTGTTAGAGGCAACAACAAAAGGATAGAAAGGCCCATTGGTTATTTTATCAAAAAGCGCTAAATATTCATCAAAAGAAATATTCAACTAACGAGAAGGAGACATTGAATTTAGCGTTGGCAACAGTTCCACATTTACATGGCAAGTAATTCATCAGAGACAATTGCTTACACTGACCATAATCTATTGAAATTTCATGAGAAGTTTAAAGATAAAAATGTAAGACTGTTTAGATGGGGCTTATTGCTGTTTAATTTGAAGATTATACATGTGGCAGGAAGAGAGAATGTGATTGCAGATGCTTTAACACGACCATCATATGTGAAATGTTCAAAATTGAACAAAGAGACTGAGCTACACCAGACAACTATTAAATTTGTGTGCTTAGATGTAAAATATAGAGTACTAACAGTGTGAAAAAACTTGAGGGTCGACAAAAATGAAGCCATCTGTATTTAAAGGGGGGAGAGGTGATGATAGTGGAATTGATTTATACAACAGATATATAATTTTATGTTGAAGGGGAATATTTAAATATTCAGCTTTATTCTGCAGGCAGTTCGTATCCCTGCTGGCAATGCAGATCCGATGTTGGGATAATTCCTCACTCCAGCATTTACTTAGGACAGAGCTGATGGAATTTTATTTAAAGACGGAGATTTCTCCTAGCGGTTTTGATGAGGTTGAAGGAAAGGGTCATGTGATGATCTGATAAAAGGAGGAACTCAGTCTGTAGCTGGGTTTTTTAAATTTAGTTTCAGCTGAAGCCTGGCTGAAGTTTTAAGGATTTTGCAGGATTCTGGAACGCTATCTCTCTCTCTCTCTCTTAGAAAACAATAATGCCTGGATTTGCGACAGAGGGACGGAGTGACAGAGGGACGGAGTGACAGAGAGAGGGAGCGACGGAGGGACAGATTGAAGGAGGGATGGAAGGAGAGAGCGAAGGAGAGGCAGGTGTGAGGGTGAGGCGGGAGTGAGGGTGAGGCGGGAGTGAGGGTGAGGCGGGAGCGAGGGTGAGGCGGGAGCGAGGGTGAGGCAGGAGCAAGTGTTGGTGGGAATGAGGGAAAGACAGAAACAGGAGAGGTACGGGAGTGAGAGAGGGATGGAATCGAGGGCCAGACTAGAGCATGGGTCAGATGGGAGCGAGGGTGAGACGGGAGGAAGGGAGTGATGGGAGCCAGGGAGTGACAGAACGAGGGATTGATATCGAGGCAGTGACAGAACAAGGGAGTGACAGAGCGAGGGACACACAGAGCGGGGGTGAGACAGAGCGACAAGAGAGAGAGAGAGACAGAGCAAGAGAGAGAGAGAAAGTGAGGAATGGAGCAACATAGGTACAGAGAAACAGATCAGGGACACTGGGCAATGAAGCAAGAGGGTGTCAGAGAAATCGAGTGACAGAGGGATGGAGCGACAGAGTGAGGGGGAGAGACAGTGAGGGGGAGAGACAGAGTGAGGGGAAGAGACAGAGTGAGGAAAGAGAGACAGTGAGGGGGAGAGACAGTGAGGGGGAGAGACAGAGTGAGGGGAGAGACGTGAGGGGGAGAGACAGTGAGGGGGAGAGACAAGAGTGAGGGGGGAGAGCAGAGTGAGGGGAAGAGACAGAGTGAGGGGAGAGAGACAGAGTGAGGGGAGAGCAGACGAGGAAAGGAGACAGAGTGAGGGGAGAGAGACAGAGTGAGGGGGAGAGACAGATGAGGGGAGAGAGACAGAGTGAGGGGGGAGAGACAGAGTGAGGGGAGAGAGACAGAGTGAGGGGAGAGAGACATGAGTGAGGGGGAGAGACAGAGTGAGGGGGGAGAGACAGAACGAGGAAAGAGAGACAGTGAGGGGAGAGACAGAGTGAGGGGAGAGAGACAGAGTGAGGGGGGAGAGGCAGAGCGAGGGGGGAGAGACAGAGCGAGGGGGAGAGACAGAGCGAGGGGGGAGAGACAGAGCAAGGGGGGAGAGACAGAGCGAGGGGAGAGAGACAGTGAGGGGGAGCGACAGAGCGAGGGGGAGAGACAGAGCGAGGGGGAGAGACAGAGCGAGGGGGAGAGACAAGCGAGGAGAGAGACAGAGCGAGGGGGAGAGACGAGTGAGGGGGGAGAGACAGGCGGGGGGAGCGACAGACGAGGAAAGAGAGACGAGTAAGGGGGGAGAGACAGCGAGGGAGAGAGACAGAGCGAGGGGGAGAGACAAAGAAGGGGGAGAGACAGAGCGAGGGGGAGAGACAGAGCGAGGGGGAGAGAGCGAGGGGGAGAGACAGAGCGAGGAAAGAGAGACAGAGCAAGGGGGAGAGACAGAGCGAGGGGGAGCAAAAGAACGAGTGCATGAAGAAGAGACAGAGCAACAGAGCACGACAGTAACGGAGGGATGGTGCGAGAATGATAGAGCGGGGGAGAGACAGAGCCTGGGAGAGACAGGGTTCGGGAGAATCACAGCGATGGAGTGGCAGAAGAACAGAATTGATGGAGCAACAGACACATGGTGAAACAGAGCAACAGATGGAACAACGGAGCAACAGGGACATATTGCAACAGAGCAAAAGAGAGGCAGAGTGACAAAGAAACAAACTGACAGAGAGCCAGAGAGATGGAGCAACAGAGAAATAGAGTGCCAGACTAAAGGTCAATAGATTGACGGAGCAATGGTGACAGAGTGAATAAGTGGGAGAGCGGCAGAGAAACAGAGCGACAGAGCAGCAGGACAACAGAGCGACAGAGCGAGAGATTGATGGAGAAACAGAGTGACGGAGCAAGAAATCAACGATGGGAGGGAGTGACAGAGCGAGACAGTAACAGAGGGATGGAGCGACAGAGGGACAGAGCAACAGAGTGACTAGAAACGGAGAACCGGAACGACGAGAGGAATGGATAAAACAGTGATACAGTGAAGGAGGGACGGAGCGACAGAGTGATGGAATGACATTTATGGAGCAGCAGAGCGACAGAGCAACTGAGTAGTGGAAAAACAGAGCGAAAGAGCGAGAGCGTGATGGAGCAACAGGGTGGCACGGTTACAAAGTGACAGAGCGAAAGAACATCAGAATGACAAACAACAGAGTGATGGAGCGTAACAATGACAGAGTAAGGAGTGACAGAGTGAGGAATGACAGAATGAGTAACAGTGGAGCGACAGAGCGGCGAGTGACCAAGCCACAGGGCGACCGAGAAACGGGGCAATAGAGAAACGGGATAAACGAGAAACAGAGCGACCGAGAAACGGAGCGAGGGCAGGGTGGAGCGAGGGCGGGACGGAGCAAGGGCGGGACGGAGCAAGGGCAGGACGGAGCAAGGGCAGGACGAAGCAAGGGCAGGACGGAGCAAAGAGGGATGCGGCGAGAAGGGACGGGGCGAGGAGAGACGAGGCGAGGGAGAGACTGGACGAGGGAGAAACTGGGCAAGGGAGAGGAAGAGTGAGGAAGAGACAGAGCGAGGGAGGGACGGAGCAACAGAGAGCTGGAGTGACAGAGAGATGGAGAAACAGAACAATGGAGAAACAGAGCAATGGAGAAACGGAGCGACAGAGCAAGAGGACGACGGAGCGACAGAGTGAGATGGTGACAAAGCATCTGAGAAACAGAGTTACAGAGTGAAGGTGTTAGACAGAAACTGAGTCATAGAGAAACAGAAATATAGAGAAGCAGTGTAACAGAGAAACAGATATATAGAAAAGCGTAGTTACAGAGCAATGCTAAGTAACAGTGTTACTTCATTCATAAAAGACCATGAGCCAAAGAAATAAATCCAAACGTTTTATAACTGGAAAGCATGAACAGGGATCTCCACTGCTTGCTGAAGTTCAGGGTCTGTGGTGTTCATATCAGTCGACCTTGACCTGTACAAGAAAACCAGATATGATCTACAGAGATTCATCAAAGATGAAGACATTTTACACATCTTGCCGATCCTGGCAAGATGTGCAAAACATAACAGGCTACAGTACGAGGGCTGGTAAAATCGTTGGCATCAATGCATCTCTCCCCAATGAGCTCGATACATTCTCTGCCCATTTTGAGGAAGAGGTCAGCGAGAGCACATCCTCCACACCAGAACCCTCGGAGGAACCTAGATCCGAGATCACCATTCCAGATCACATCGGATCAGGTCAGATCAGCTTTCTCAAAGGTCAACCCATGGAAAGCGACTGGTCCAGGTCGGGTACCTGGACAAGCACTCAGATCCAGGGATATTCACAGGCATCTTCAACCTCTCTTTACAACAGTCTGAGGTCCCTATCTGCTGCAAAAAGACTATTATCATCGACCATCATTTGATACCAAAGAAAAGCCAAGCAAGTGTGCCTCAATGACTATTGTCTGGTGTTTCTGACATCCAACATTATGAAATGCTTCGAAAGATTAGTTATACAAAGAGTAAAAGACAAAGAAAATTACAGAACAAGAACAGGTCCCCCATGCTTGCACCGACAATGCTGCCCAATTGAACTAAAACCCCTTATCCTTCTGGGGACTGTATCCCTCTATTCCCATCCTATTCATGTGTATGTCAAGATGCCCCTTAAAAGTCACTACCGTATCCACTTCCACTACCTCCCCCAGCAAAGGGTTCCAGTTACTCACTATTCTTGGAGTAAAAAATCTGCCTCCTACCTCTTTTTCAACCTTGTCCCTCGCATTTTAAACCAGTGCCCCCAAGTAATTGACTCATCCATCCTGGGAAAAAGCTTCTGATGATCTATGCCTCTCATAATCAAAGAACAAAGAACAAAAAAAATGTCTTGCAGACTTCTATCAAGTCGCGCCTCAACCTCCCTCACTCTAATGAGAACAAACCAAGTTTCTCCAACCTCTCCTCATAGCTAATGCTCTTCATACCAGGCAATATCCTGGTAAATCTTTTCTGTACCCTCTCCAAAGCTTCCACATTCTCCTGGTAGTGTGGCGACCAGAATTGAACACTATATCCCAAATGCGGCCTCACTAACATTCTATAAAGTTGCAATATGACTTGTCCATTTTAAACTCAATGCCCCGGCCGACGAAGGCTAGTATGCTGTATGTCTTCTGACTACCTTCTCCACCTGCATTGCCACTTCCAGTGACCTGTGTACCTGTACACTCAGATCCCTTTGCCTATCAATACTCTTAAGGATTCTGCCATTTACTGTATATTTCCTATCTGTATTAGACCATCCAAAATACATCTGTCCGGATTAAACTCCATCTGCCATCTCTCTGCCCAAGTCTCCAACTGATTTATATCCTGTTGTATCCTCTGATAGTCCTCATTGCTATCCACAAATCTTTGTCTCATCTGCAAACTTACGAATTAATTCAATCACATTTTCCTCCAAATCATTTATAGAACATAGAACATTACAGCGCAGAACAGGCCCTTCAGCCTTCAATGTTGTGCCGACCAATTAAGAAAAAGCAATGACCCTCTAACCTAAACCATTCCCTTTTCATCCATAAACCTATCCACGGACCTCTTAAACGCCCCCAAACTTGGCGCATCTACAACTGCAGCAGGCAGGGCATTCCATACCCTTACCACCCTCTGGGTAAAGAACCTACCTCTGACATCCGTCCTATAACTACCACCCCTTAATTTAAAGCTATGTCCCCTTGTGCTAGCTTTCTCCATCCCAGGAAAAAGGCTATCACTGTCCACCCTATCTAAACCTATATTTATATATATATATATATATATGTAGAGTGTATGTGTGTGTGTATATATATATTATATATATATTATAAACAGCAAAGGTCCCAGCACTGATCCCTCAAGAACGCCACTTGTCACAGCCCTCCATTCAGAAACTCACTCTTCCACTATCACCCTCTGTCATTGATGGAGTCAGTTCTCTAACCATCTTGCCAGCTCAGCTCTGATGCTATGTGACTTCACCTTCTGCACCAGTCTGCCGTGAGGGACCTTGTCAAAGGCCTTACTGAAGTCCATGTAAAAAAACATCCACTGTTCTACCCTCATCAATCATCATCATCACTTCCTCGAAAAACTTGATCAAGTCACGAGATATGACTACCTCTTCACAGAACCATGTTGCCTCGCACTGATATGTCCACCTATTTCCAAGTGGGAATAAATCCTGTTTCAAAGAATCATCTCCAATAATTTCCCTACCATTGATGTAAGGCTCACCGGCCTGTAATACCTGCATTATCCTTGCTGCCCTTCTTAAACAAAGGAACAACTTTGGATATTCTCCAATCCTCTGGGACCTTCTCTGTAAAACAGAAAGAAATCCCACAACACCAGCTTCAAGTCCAACAAGTTTATTTGTAGCAAACGCCCCAAGTTTTCAGAACACGTTGTTCCTTCCTCAGGTGGCTGGGAGTTCGATGAAGGAACAACGTGTTCCAAAAGCTTGGGGCATTTGCTATAAATAAACTTGTTGGACTTTAAGCTGGTATTGTGAGATTTCTTTCTGTTTTACCCCAGTCCAACGCCGGCATCTCCACATCATGACCTTCTCTGTAGAGAATACAAATATATCCCTCAAGGCCCCAGTAATTTCCTCCCTTGCCTCTCTCAGTATTTCGGTGTATATGCCATCAGGCCCTAGAGACTTATCTACCTTAACGTTTCTCAAGAGCACCAATACCTCTTTATTTTTGACCTCAACATGACTCTGACTATCTACGCATCCTTTTCCAAAGATCAGTTGCTCTGTCGTTCTCTCGCTCTGTTTCTCCGTCACTCTGTTTCTCCGTCGCTCTGTTTCTCTGTCGCTCTGTTTCTCCGTCGCTCTGTTTCTCCGTCGCTCTGTTTCTCCGTCGCTCTGTTTCTCCGTCACTCTGTTTCTCCGTCACTCGGTTTCTCTGTCGCTCGGTTTCTCTGTCGCTCGGTTTCTCCATCTCTCTGTTGTTCTGTCACTCTGTTGCTCTGTTGTTCTGTCGCTCCGTCACTCTGCAGATCCGTTGCTCTGTTGCTTCGTTGCTCTGGCATGAATCAATTCCAGCCTCTTGGATTGCCTAGATCCACTCCAGTTCACCTATCACTTCAACGTGTGCACCACAGACACCATCTCCCTGTCCCTGCACTTAACTCTGGAATGCCTACATAACGAAGACACTGATGTCAGATTCCTGCGACTCGGCTCCTCCCTCTGTAACTGGATCCCGAACTTCTGAACCCAAAAGACCGTGCAATCAGTGAGGATAAAGAACAACACTTCCTCCATAATCATCCCCAACGCTGGTGCCCATGAGGCTGTGTCCTCAGCCCCTGACTATATTCCTTATATACTTTTGACTGTGTAGCCAAATTTTCCTCTAACTCAATATTGAATGGATGACACCAGCATAGTGAGTTGGATCTCAAACAAGAATGAGATGGAGTGCTGGAAAGAGACAGAGAATCTGGTGAACAGATACAATGACAAAAATCTCTCCCGTAATGTACAAAAAAATGAAGGAGGTAGTCATCGACTTCAGGAAGCGGAGTGGAAGACATGATCTGGTTTACGTCAATGGGGAGGAAGTGATCGAGAGCTTCAGGTCTTTACGTGTTCAGATCACCAACAACTCATCCTGGTTCCTCCATGCCGATGTGATAGTGAAGAAAGCCAAACAATGTCTCAACTTTCTTAAGAAATGAAGGAAATTTGATAATAATTGCTCTCACCAACTTTTTCAGATGCATCATAGAATTCTTTCTGGCAGTATCACAGCTTGGTATGGCTCCTGCTCTGCCCAAGACTGCAAGAAACTGCAGAGGGTCATGAATGCAGCCCTGTCCACGACTAAAACCAGCCTCCCGTTCATTCTGTCTAGACTTCCCACTGCCTCAGAAAAGTATCTAGCATAATCGATGACCCCACACACCCCAGACATATTCTTTTCCAGCTTCCGATGTCAGCAAGAAGACACAAAAGTCTGAGGACACATACCATACTCAAGAACTGCTTCTGCTGCTGAGAGACTTTTGAATGGCGATACTTTGCATTAAGTTGATCTTTCTCTACAATCTAGCTATGACTGTAACAGTACATTTTGCACTCTCTCCTTTCCATCTCCATGTATGGTATGTTTTGTCTGTAGAGAGTGAAGGAATAATACTTTTCACTTACATACATGTTACAATAATACATCAAACCAAAGCAATTATGGAGCAATGGGCAGACAAAGCGACGGAGCAACAGCAACAAAGCAACAGAATGACAGAACAACAGAGAGACGGTGTAACAGAGAGACAGAGAAATAGAGTGACAGAGCAACAGAGTGACGGAGCAACAGGGCAACAGAGCAATGGTACAACGGTGCGACAGAGTAACAGGGCAACGGAGCAAGGGGACAACGGAGCAACTGGGCAATGGATCAACAGGGCGACTGAGCAAGAGAGCAATGGAGCGATGGCAAATCTGTACAATAATGAGACGGAGCAACAGAGAGACTGAGCAACAGATGGACGGAGCAACAATGAGACGGAACAACAGCAGGAAGGAGCAACAGCAGGAGGGAGCAACAGCAGGAGGGAGCAACAGCAGGTGGGAGCAACAGCAGGTGGGAGCAACAGCAGGAGGGAGCAACAGCAGGAGGGAGCAACAGCAGGAGGGAGCAACAGCAGGAGGGAGCAACAGCAGGAGGGAACAACAGCAGGAGGGAGCAACAGCAGGTGGGAGCAACAGCAGGTGGGAGCAACAGCGGGAGGGAGCAACAGCAGGACAGAGAGTGGTGAGACGGAGCAACAGAGAGACAGAGCAACAGATGCACGGAGCAACAGGTGGATGGAGCAACAGTGGGACGGGACAACAGCAGGAAGGAGCAACAGCAGGAAGGAGCAACAGCAGGTGGGAGCAACAGCAGGAGGGAGCAACAGCAGGAGGGAGCAACAGCAGGAGGGAGCAACAGCAGGTGGGAGCAACAGCAGGACAGAGAGTGGTGAGACGGAGCAACAGTGGGATGGAGCAACAATGGGACGGAGAGCAGTGAGACAGAGCAACTACAAGGTGGAGCAACAAAGAGATGGAACAACAACAAGACGGAGTAACCGTGACATGGAGCAAGAGCGAGACAGAACAATGAGGCGATGGAGCAACAGCGAGATGGAGAAACGGCAAGAAACTGCAACGGAGCAACAGCGATATAGAGCAAAAACACAAAGTCAAAGCATCGTGAAGGAGAAACAGCAAGAGGGAACAATAGCAAAAAGGAGCAACAGTGAGGCGGAGCAACAGCGAGGCGGAGCAACAGCGAGGCGGAGCAACAGCGAGGCGGAGCAACAGCGAGGCGGAGCAACAGCGAGGCGGAGCAACAGCGAGGCGGAGCAACAGCGAGGCGGAGCAACAGCGAGGCGGAGCAACAGCGAGACGGAGCAACAGCGAGACGGAGCAACAGCGAGGCGGAGCAAGATGGCGACAGACGAAAAAGAGAGGCAGAGCAAATGTGAGACAGAGCAACAGACTGACACAGTGATGGAGCAACAGAGTGATGGAGTGACAGAGTGACGGAGCAACAAAGCGACGGAGAAACAGAGTTACGGAGCAACAGAGCGACAGAGAAACAGAGCAATGGAGCAACAGAGAAACAGAGCGACGAGCAACAGGGCGACAAAGCAACAGAGCGTCGGAGCAAGGGGACGACAGAGCAACCAGGCATGGATCAACAGGGCGACTAAACAAAAGAGCAATGGAGCGACAGCAAGACTGTACAATAGTGAGACGGAGCAACAGCTGGATGGAGCAACAGTGGGACGGACAGCAGTGAGATGGAGCAACTACAAGGCAGAGCAACAACGAGACGGAGCAACAATGAGACGGAGTAACAATGAGACGGAGCAAGAGTGAGACGGAACAATGGAGCAATGGAGCAACAGCGAAATGGAACAACGGCAAGAAACTGCAAAGGCGACACAGAGCAACAGCAATATGGAGCAAAAGCACAAAGCCAAAGCATCACGAAGTAGAAACAATAAGACGGAGCAACGGCGAGACGGAGAAACGGCAAGATGGAGCAACAGCGTGACAGAGCAACAGCGTAACAGAGCAACAGCAAGACACAGCAACAGCGAGACACAGCAACAGCATGACAGCAACAGTGTTACAGAGCAACAGCGAGACAGAGCAACAGGAGACAAAACAACAGCGAGACAGAGCAACAGCGAGACAGAGCAGCAGTGATGGAGCAACAGAGCAACAGAGAAACAGAGTGACACAGCAACAGAACGACGGAGCAACAGAGGGACAGAGAAACAGAGCGACGGAGTGACAGAGAGAGACGGGGAAACTGAGTGACGGAGCTACAAAGCAATGGAGGAACGGAGCAACGGAGGGATGGAGCTACAGAGTGATGGAGAAACAGAGCGACGGAGAAAGGGAGCGACGGAGAAAGGGAGTGACAGAGTGACAACGAGACGGTAAAATAGTGACACGAACCTACAGCGAGACTGAGCAACACAGGATGGAGCAACAGCGAGACAGGGCAACGGCGCAACAGGGCAACGGCGCGACAGGGCAACGGCGCGACAGGGCAACGGCGAGACAGGGCAACGGCGAGACAGGGCAACAACCATGCGGAGCAACAGCGAGACAGAGCAATGGGATGATGGAGCAAGAGTGAGATGGAGCAAGAGGCCGTTGTGGAAAAAGAAAGAAAGAGCAACCGTGAGATGGAGCAAAAGTTAGATGGAGCAAAAGTTAGACGGAGCAACGGCGAGATGGAGCAACAGCGAGACAGAGCAACAGCGTGAGGAAGCAACAATGCGACGGAGCGACAGGCAGACACAGGACAGTGAGACGGAGCAACTACAAGGCAGAACAACAACAAGATAGAGCAACAACGAGATGGAGTAACCATGACGTGGAGCAAGAGTGAGACGGAACAATGGAGCGATGGAGCAACAGCAAGAAACTGCAAAGGCGACACGGAGCAACAGCGATACGGAGCAAAAGTGCAAAGCCAAAGCATTGCGAAGTAGAAACAGTAAGACGGAGCAACAGCGATACGGAGCAAAAGTGCAAAGCCAAAGCATTTCGAAGTAGAAACAGTAAGACGGAGCAACAGCGAGTCGGAGCAACAGCGAGTCGGAGCAACAGCGAGTCGGAGCAACAGCGAGACGGAGCAACAGCGAGACGGAGCAATGGGATGATGGGGCAACAGCGAGACGGAGCAAGATGGCGACAGAGGAAATAGAGAGACACAGCAAATGTGAGACGGAGCTACAAAGCGACCGAGTGATAGACCAATGGAGCAACACAGCAACGGAATAACAGAGCGACAGAGCGATGGAGGGACAGAGAGATGGAGAAATAGAGAGACAGAGAAACAGAGCAACGCAGCAACAGAGCAACAGAACAACAGAGCGATGGAGCAACACAGCGACGGAGAAACAGAGGAACAAAGTGACACAGCAACGGAGCAATAGAGCGACGGAGAAACAGCGACAGAGAAACAGAGCTAAGGAGCAACAGAGAGATGGAGTGACAGAGCGATGGAGAAACAGAACGATGGAGGAAAAGTGAGATGGAGCAACAGCGTGACAGAGCACAGCACGACAGAGCAACAGCACAACAGAGCAACAGCACAACAGAGCAACAGCACAACAGAGCAACAGCAAGACACAACAATAATGAGAAACAACAACAGCGAGAAACAGCAACAGTGAGACAGAACAACAGTGAGACAGAGTAACAACGAGACAGAGCAACAGCATGGCAGAGCAACAGCGAGACACAACAATAGCGAGACAGAGCAACAGCGAGTCAGAGCAACAGTGAGACAGAGGACAGAGCACAGGGCGACGCAGCAACAGAGTAACGGGGCGACAGAGAAACACAGCGACAGTGACAGAGAAACAGAGCGACAGAGAGACGAAGAAACAGAGAGGCGGAGAAACAGCTCTATAATGAAACAGAGTGAGGGAGAAACTGAGCGACAGAGAAACAGGGTGACAAAGCGACAGGACGACAGAGAGGGCGACGGAGCAATAGGGCAACAGAGAGATAGTACAACAGGGCGATGGAACAACAGGGCGACTGAGCAAGAGTGCAATGGAGCGACAACAAGACTGTACAACAACGGGATGCAGCAACACTGGGAGGGAGCAACAACAGGAAGGAGCAACAGCGGGAGAGAGCAACAGCGGGAGGGAGCAACAGCGGGAGGGAGCAACAGCGGGAGGGAGCAACAGCGGGAGGGAGCAACAGCAGGACGGAGCAACAGCGGGACGGAGCAACAGCGGGACGGAGCAACAGCGGGACGGAGCAACAGTGGGACAGAGCAACAGCGGGAGGGAGCAACAGCAGGAGGGAGCAACAGCGGGAGGGAGCAACAGCAGGAGGGAGCAACAGCGGGAGGGAGCAACAGTGGGAGGGAGCAACAGCGGGAGGGAGCAACAGCGGGAGGGAGCAACAGTGGGAGGGAGCAACAGCGGGAGGGAGCAACAGTGGGAGGGAGCAACAGCGGGAGGGAGCAACAGCAGGATGGAGCAACAGCAGGACAGAGCAACAGAGGGAAGGAGTAACAGCGGGACAGAGCAAAAGTGGGACGGAGCAGCAGCGAGACGGAGCAACAAGATAGAGCAACCGTGACATGGAGCAAGAGTGAGACAGAACAATGGCGTGATGGAGCAACAGTGAGACGGAGAAAGGGCAGGAAACTGCAAAGGCGACACGGAGCAACAGCCATATGGAGCAAAAGCGCAAAGCCAAAGTGTCGCATAGTAGAGACAGTAAGATGGAGCAACAACGAGAAAGAGCAACAAGGAGACAGAGCAACAGCAAGACGGAGCAACGGAAAAACAGAGTAACAGCATGACAGAGCGACAGCGAGACAGAGCGACAGCGAGACAGAGCGACAGCGAGTCAGACCGACAGCGAGTCAGACCGACAGCGAGTCAGACCGACAGCGAGACGAAACAACAGCGAGACGAAACAACAGAGAGACAGAGCAACAAGGCGATGGAGCAACAGGATGACGGAGCAACAGAGTGACAGAGCAACAGGGAAAAGGAACAACAGCGAGACGGAGCAACAGGATGAAGGAGCAACAGCGAGACGGAGCAACAGCGAGACGGAGCAACAGCGAGACGGAGCAACAGCTAAACAGAGCAAGAGCGACACAGGGCAAGAGCGACACAGGGCAAGAGCGACACAGGGCAAGAGCGAGACAGAGCAAGAGCGAGACACAGCAACAGCGAGATGGAGCAACAGTGAGACAGGGTGAGATGGAGCAACAGACACCGCAGTAACAGAGCGGCCGAACAACAGAAAAACAGAGCGACGGAGAGACAGAGCGACGGAGCAACACAGCGATGGAGAGACGGAACGACGGAGCAACAGAGAGACGGAGCAACAGAGAGACAGAGCAACAGAACTATGGAGCGACAGAGCGATCAAACGATAGAGTGATGGAGAGAGAGAGCGACGGAGCAACAGAGAGACAGAGCAACACAGTGACGGAGCGACAGAGAAACAGGGCGATGAAGCAAAAGAGCGACTGAGCGACAGAGCAACAGGGAAACAGAGTAAAGGAGCAACAGAACGACAGAAAAACAGAGTGACGAAGCAACAGAGCGATGGAGCAACACTGTGATAGAGGAACAGGACAACAGAACAGTAGGACAATGGAAGAACAGGAGGATGGAGCAACAGGGCGTCACAGCAACAGGGTGATAAAAAAACAGAGTGATGGAGGAACAGGGCAAAAGAATAACAGACTGATGGAGGAAGAGGGAAATGGAGGAACAGGGCAACAGAGGAACAGGCTGACAGAGCAACAGTGAGAAGAGAGATGGCAAGAAGCTGCAAAAGCAAGATGGTGCAATGCTGAGATGTAACAACAGTAATACGGAGCAACAGCGAGACGGAGCAACAGCAAGACGGAGCAACAGCGAGACGGAGCAACAGCGAGACGGAGCAACAGCGAGACGGAGCAACAGGGCAAAGGAGCAATAGGTTGATGGAGCAAAATGCTCTCAGAGCAAC
This sequence comes from Sphyrna mokarran, assembly GCA_024679065.1. Classification (NCBI taxonomy): domain Eukaryota; kingdom Metazoa; phylum Chordata; class Chondrichthyes; order Carcharhiniformes; family Carcharhinidae; genus Sphyrna; species Sphyrna mokarran. The sequence goes on from JAGIQG010000009.1 coordinate 83,231,642, forward strand.
AATGCGACGGAGCAACATGGCGATGGAACATCAGGACAATGGAGCATCAGAGCGACAAAGCAACAGTGAGACGGAGCAACAGTGAGACGGAGCAACAGCGAGACGGAGCAACAGCGAGACGGAGCAACAGCAAGAACAGCAAGCAACAGAGCATCAAAACAACTGAGCAACAGAGAGACGGTACAACAAGGTGACTGAGCAACAGGACGGCAGTGGAACACAAACACAGAGGAACAGATGGTGGATGAACAGGATATGGATGAATAGGATGGCAGAGGGACAAGATAGTGGAGGAACAAAGTGACAGCGGAACAACAGAAAGACAGAGCGATAGAGCGACGGAGAGACGGAGCGACGGAGAGACGGAGCGACGGAGTGACGGAGTGACGGAGAGACGGAGCGACGGAGAGACGGAGCGACGGAGCAACAGCGAGACGGAGAGACGGAGTGACGGAGTGACAGAGCGACGGAGTGACGGAGTGACGGAGAGACGGAGCGACGGAGCGACGGAGCAACAACGAGACGGAGAGACGGAGTGACGGAGCGACGGAGCTTCGGAGAGACGGAGAGACGGAGAGACGGAGAGACGGAGCGACGGAGAGACGGAGCGACGGAGCAACAGCGAGACGGAGCAACAGCGAGACGAAGCAACAGCGAGACGAAGCAACAGCGAGACGGAGCAACAGTGAGACGAAGCAACAGGGCAACAGAGCAACAGGGCGAAGGAGCAATAGGTTGATAGAGCAAAATGCTCTCAGAGCAACAATGCGACGGAGCAACATGGCGATGGGACATCAGGACAACGGAGCATCAGAGCGACAAAGCAACAGTGAGACGGAGCAACAGTGAAACGGAGCAACAGTGAGACGGAGCAACAGCAAGAACAGCAAGCAACTGAGCATCAAAGCAACTGAGCAACAGAGAGACGGTAGAACAAGGTGACTGAGCAACAGGACAGCAGCGGAACACAACGGCAGAGGAACAGGATGGTGGATGAACAGGATATGGATGAATAGGATGGCAGAGGGACAAGATAGTGGAGGAACAAAGTGACAGCGGAACAACAGAAAGACAGAGCGACATAGTGACAGAGCGATAGAGGGACGGAGCAACAGAGCGACCGAGCAACAGAGCGACCGAGCAACAGAGCGACCGAGCAACAGAGCGACCGAGCAACAGAGCGAACGAGCAACAGAGCGAACGAGCAACAGAGCGACCGAGCAACAGAGCGACCGAGCAACAGAGCGAACGAGCAACAGAGCGAACGAGCAACAGAGCGAACGAGCAACAGAGCGAACGAGCAACAGAGCGAATGAGCAACAGAGAGAACGAGCAACAGAGCGACCGAGCAACAGAGTGACAGAGATGCAGTGTGACAGGGAAACACAGTGGCAGAGAAACACAGTGACGGAGAAACACAGCGACCGAGAAACCGAGCGACGGAGAAACCGAATGACGGAGAAACCGAGCGACGGAGAAACCGAGCGACAGAGAAACCGAGCGACGGAGAAACCGAGCGACGGAGAAACCGAGCGACAGAAAAACAGAGCAACAGAAAAACAGAGCGACAGAAAAACAGAGCGACAGAGAAACAGAGCGACAGAGAAACAGAGGGACAGAGAAACAGGACAATGGAAGAACAGGGTGCCGGAGCAACAGGGCAATGAAGGAACAGGGCAACGGAGCAACAGCGAGATGCTGCAATAGTGAGACAGAGCACCAGCGAGAAGAGAGAGATGGCAAGAAGCTGCAAAAGAAAGATGGTGCAATGCCGAGATGTAACAACAGTAATACAGAGCAATAGCAAGACAGAGCAACAGCGAGAGGGAGCAACAGCGAGACGGAGCAACAGCGAGACGCAGCAACAGCGAGACGGAGCAACAGCGAGACGGAGCAACAGGGCAACAGGGCGAAGGAGCAATAGGTTGATGGAGCAAAATGCTCTCAGAGCAACAATGCGACGGAGCAACATGGCGATGGAACATCAGGACAACGGAGCATCAGAGCGACAAAGCAACAGTGAGACGGAGCAATAGTGAGACGGAGCAACAGTGAGACGGAGCAACAGTGAGACGGAGCAACAGTGAGACGGAGCAACAGAGAGACGGAGCAACAGTGAGACGGAGCAACAGTGAGACGGAGCAACAGCAAGAACAGCAAGCAACAGAGCATCAAAACAACTGAGCAACAGAGAGACGGTACAACAAGGTGACTGAGCAACAGGACGGCAGTAGAACACAATGGCAGAGGAACAGATGGTGGATGAACAGGATATGGATGAATAGGATGGCAGAGGGACAAGACAGTGGAGGAACAAAGTGACAGCGGAACAACAGAAAGACAGAGCGACATAGCGACGGAGAGACGGAGAGACATAGCGACGGAGAGACGGAGCGACGGAGCGACGGAGAGACGGAGAGACGGAGAGACGAAGCGACGGAGCGACGGAGAGACGGAGCGACGGACAGACGGAGCGACGGACAGACGGAGCGACGGACAGACGGAGCGACGGACAGATGGAGCGACAGACAGACGGAGCGACAGAGAAACAGAACGACAGAGAAACAGAACGACAGAGAAACAGAATGACAGAGAAACAGAGCGTTAGAAAAACAGGACAATGGAAGAACAGGGTGCCGGAGGAACAGGGCAATGAAGGAACAGGGGAACAGAGCAACAGCGAGATGCTGCAATAGTGAGACAGAGCACCAGCAAGAAGAGAGAGATGGCAAAAAGCTGCAAAAGAAAGATGATGCAATGCCGAGATGTAACAACAGTAATACAGAGCAATAGCGAGACGGAGCAATAGCGAGATGGAGCAACTGCGAGAGGGAGCAACAGCGAGACGGAGCAACAGCGAGACGGAGCAACAGCGAGACGGAGCAACAGGGCGAAGGAGCAATAGGTTGATAGAGCAAAATGCTCTCAGAGCAACAATGCGACGGAGCAACATGGCGATGGAACATCAGGACAATGGAGCATCAGAGCGACAAAGCAACAGTGAGACGGAGCAACAGTGAGACGGAGCAACAGTGAGACGGAGCAACAGTGAGACGGAGCAACAGAAAGAACAGCAAGCAACAGAGCATCAAAGCAACTGAGCAACAGAGAGACGGTACAACAAGGTGACTGAGCAACAGGACGGCAGCGGAACACAAACGCAGAGGAACAGATGGTGGATGAACAGGATATGGATGAATAGGATGGCAGAGGGACAAGATAGTGGAGGAACAAAGTGACAGCGGAACAACAGAAAGACAGAGCGACATAGCGACGGAGAGACAGAGCGACGGAGAGACAGAGCGACGGAGAGACAGAGCGACAGAGCGATGGAGAGACAGAGCGACAGGGAAACAGAGCGACGGAGAGACAGAGCGACGGAGAGACAGAGCGACGGAGAGACAGAGCGACGGAGAGACAGAGCGACGGAGAGACAGAGCGACGGAGACACAGAGCGACGGAGACACAGAGCGATGGAGAGATGAGTGACAGAGAGACAGAGTGACGGAGAGACAGAGTGAAGGAGCAACAGAGCGAGAGAGCGACGGAGAGACAGAGCGACAGAGAGACAGAGCGACGGACAGACAGAGTGACAGAGAGACAGAGCGACAGAGAAACAGAGCGATAGGGAAACAGAGCGACGGAGAGACAGTGCGACGGAGAGACAGAGCGACAGAGAGACAGAGCGACAGAGAGACAGAGCGAGAGAGCAACCGAGCGATGGAGAGACAGAGCGACGGACAGACAGAGCGACAGAGAGACAGAGCGATGGAGAGACAGAGCGACGGAGAGACAGAGCGATGGAGAGACAGAGTGACGGAGAGACAGAGCGATGGAGAGACAGAGCGAGAGAGCAACCAAGCGAACGTGATGGCAACAGAACACAACGGTGGAAGAACAGGACAGCGGAGGAAAAGGAGGAATGGGACAGAGGAAGAATGAGACGCAGAGCAACTGAGATGGAGCAACAGAATACTGGAGAAACAGAACGACAGAGAGACAGAGTGAAGGAAAAACAGGACAACAGAAGAACAGGGTGACGGAGTAACAGGGGAAAAGAACAACAGGGAGTTGGAGGATCTCTCGACACAGCAACAGGGCAATGGAGCAACAGGCTGATGGAGGAAGAGGATGATGGAAGATCAGGGTGACAGAGCAACAGCAAGACGCTGCAATAGTGAGACAGAGCACCAGCAAGATGGTGCAATGCCGAGATGTAACAACAGTAATACGGAGCAACAGGAAGACAGAGAATAGCGAAACGAAGCAACAGCGAGACGGAGCAACAGGGCAAAGGAGCAACAAGCTGATGGAGCAAAATGCCCTCGGAGTAACATGCGACAGAGCAACATGGTGACGGAGCAACAGGGCAATGGAGCAACAGCAAGAGTGAGCAACAGGGCGACGGAGCAATAGCAAGAAGAGAGAGATGGCAAGAAGCTGCAACAGCAAGATGGCACAATGCTGAGATGTAACAACAGTAATACTGAACAACAGCGAGATAGAGCAAAGCGAGACAGAGCAACAGCAGATAGAGCAACAGTCAGATGGAGTGACAGCAAGGCAGCAACAGCAAGACAGTGCAACAGCAAGAGTGAAACAGTGAGATAGTACAACAGCGAGAATGCAACAGCACGATGGAGCAACAGTGAGAACAGCAAGCGACGGAACATCAAAGGAACTGAGCAACAGAGAGAGACGGTACAACAGGGTGACTGAGCAACAGGACGGCAGCAGAACACGTGGCAGAGGAACAGGATGGTGGATGAATAGATGGCGGATGAATAGGACAGTGGAGGAACAGGATGGTGGAGGAACAAATAAACGGCAGAGCAAGACTGACGGAGAAACAGAGCGACGGAGAAACAGAGCGACGGAGAAACAGGGCGACGGAGAAACAGGGCGACGGAGAAACAGGGCGACGGAGAAACAGAGCGACGGAGAAACAGAGCGACAGAGGAACGGAGCGACAGAGGAACGGAGCGACAGAGGAACGGAGCGACAGAGGAACGGCGCGACAGAGGAACGGGGCGACAGAGAAACGGGGCGACAGAGGAACGGGGCGACAGAGGAACGGGGCGACAGAGGAACGGGGCGACAGAGGAACGGGGCGACAGAGGAACGGGGCGACAGAGGAACGGGGCGACAGAGGAACGGCGCGACAGAGGAACGGGGCGACAGAGGAACGGGGCGACAGAGAAACGGGGCGACAGAGAAACGGGCGACAGAGGAACGGAGCGACAGAGGAACGGGGCGACAGAGGAACGGGGCGACAGAGGAACGGGGCGACAGAGAAACGGGGCGACAGAGAAACGGGGCGACAGAGAAACGGGGCGACAGAGGAACAGCGCGACAGAGAAACGGGGCGACAGAGGAACGGGGCGACAGAGGAACGGGGCGACAGAGGAACGGGGCGACAGAGGAACGGGGCGACAGAGGAACGGGGCGACAGAGGAACGGGGCGACGGAGGAACGGGGCGACGGAGAAACAGGGCGACGGAGAAACAGAGCGACGGAGAAACAGAGCGACGGAGAAACAGAGCGACGGAGAAACAGAGCGACGGAGAAACAGAGCGACGGAGAAACAGAGCGACGGAGAAACAGAGCGACGGAGAAACAGAGCGACGGAGAAACAGAGCGACGGAGAAACAGAGCGACGGAGAAACAGAGCGACGGAGAAACAGAGCGACGGAGAAACAGAGCGACGGAGAAACAGGGCGACGGAGAAACAGGGCGACGGAGAAACAGGGCGACGGAGAAACAGAGCGACGGAGAAACAGAGCGACGGAGAAACAGGGCGACGGAGAAACAGGGCGACGGAGAAACAGGCGACGGAGAAACAGGGCGACGGAGAAACAGGGCGACGGAGAAACAGAGCGACGGAGAAACAGAGCGACGGAGAAACAGAGCGACGGAGAAACAGGGCGACGGAGCAACAGAGCGACGGAGAAACAGAGCGACGGAGAAACAGAGCGACGGAGAAACAGAGCGACGGAGAAACAGAGCGACGGAGAAACAGAGCGACGGAGAAACAGCGACGGAGAAACAGACGACGGAGAAACAGAGCGACGGAGAAACAGGGCGACGGAGAAACAGGGCGACGAGAAACAGGGCGACGGAGAAACAGAGCGACGGAGAAACAGAGCGACGGAGAAACGGCGACGGAGAAACAGGCGACGGAGAAACAGGGCGACGGAGAAACAGGGCGACGGAGAACAGGGCGACGGAGAAACAGGGCGACGGAGAAACAGGGCGACGGAGAAACAGAGCGACGGAGAAACAGAGCGACGGAGAAACAGAGCGACGGAGCAACAGGGCGACGGAGCAACAGAGCGACGGAGAAACAGAGCGACGGAGAGACAGAGCGACGGAGACACAGAGCGACGGAGAAACAGAGCGACGGAGAAACAGAGCGACGGAGAAACAGAGCGACGGAGAAACAGAGCGACGGAGAAACAGAGCGACGGAGAAACAGGGCGACGGAGAAACAGGGCGACGGAGAAACAGGGCGACAGAGGAACGGAGCGACACAGGAACGGAGCGACAGAGGAACGGAGCGACAGAGGAACGGAGCGACAGAGGAACGGGGCGACAGAGGAACGGGGCGACAGAGGAACGGGGCGACAGAGAAACGGGGCGACAGAGAAACGGGGCGACAGAGAAACGGGGCGACAGAGGAACAGCGCGACAGAGAAACGGGGCGACAGAGGAACGGGGCGACAGAGGAACGGGGCGACAGAGGAACGGGGCGACAGAGGAACGGGGCGACAGAGAAACGGGGCGACAGAGAAACAGGGCGACAGAGAAACAGAGCGTCAGAGAAACAGAGCGACAGAGAAACAGAGCGACAGAGAAACAGAGCGACAGAGTCATGGAGAAACAGGGCGACGAACGACAGAGCGAGGGAAAAACAGAGCATTCGAGAAACAGAGCGATGGAACAACAGAGAGAGACGGAGAAAGAAAGTGACGGAGTAACCCAGGGACAGAGAAAGAGAGACACGGAGCAACAGGGGGACGGAGCGACAGAGCAACAGAGTGATAGAGCAACAGGGTGACTGAGCAACAGAGTAACAGGGAGATGGAGCAACAGTGAGACGAAGCAACAGTGAAACAGAGCAACAGCGAGACGGAGCAACAGCGAGACAGAGCAAGAGCAAGACAGAGCAAGAGCAAGACAGAGCAACAGCGAGATGGAGCAACAGCGAGACGGAGCAACAGTGAGACGGAACAACAGTGAGACGGAACAACTGCAAGATGGAGCAACAGCGAAATAGTGCAACAGCGAGACGCAGCAACACTACGATGGAGCAACAGCACGACGGAACAACAGCATGATGGAGCAACAGAGCAACGGAGCAACAGAGTGATGGAGCAAAAGGGCGACGGAGCAACAGGGCAAAAGAACAACACGGATTCGGAGGATTAGACAATGGCACAACAGGGCAATGGAGCAACAGGCTGATGGAGGAAGTGAGTGATGGAGGAACAGGGCGGCAGAGAAACAGCGAGATGGAGGAACAGCAAGAAAAGAAAAGAGATGGCAAGAATCTACAACAGCAAGATGGTGCAATGCCGAGACATAACAATAGTGATATGGTGCGAGACAGAGCAACAGCGAGATGCAGCAATAGCGAAATGGAGAAGCAGCGAGATGGAGAAACAGTGAGATGAAAAAACAGTGAGACGGAGCAACAGCAAGACAGAGAATGAACGAGACATAGAATGAGCAAGACGGAGCAATAGCGTGATGGAGAAACAGTGCGACGGAGCAACAGCGAGATGGAAAAACAGTGAGACGGAGCAACAGCAAGACAGAGAATGAGTGAGACAGAGAATGAACGAGACGTAGAATGAGTGAGACGGAGCAATAGCGCGATGGAGAAACAGTGCGATGGAGCAACAGCGAGATGGAGCAACAGCGAGAAGACGGAGATGGCAAGAAGCTGCAACAGCAAGATGGTGCAATGCCAGGAAGTAACAACAGTAATACTGAACAACAGCGAAACAGAGCAACAGTGAGGCAGAACAACAGCAGATAGAACAACAGCGAGATGGAGTAACAGCAAGATAGAGCAACAGTGAGAAAGAGCAACAGTGAGAAAGAGCAACAGTGAGACAGTGCAACAGTGAGACAGTGCAACAGTGAGACAGTGCAACAGTGAGACAGTGCAACAGTGAGACAGTGCAACAGTGAGAGAAGCAACAGCATGACAGAGCAACAGCACGATGGAGCAACAGCATGGACAGAGCAACAGTGACACAGAGCAACAGCAAGAACAGCAAGCGACGGAGCATCAACGCAACTGAGCAGCAGAGAAACGGTACACAGGATGACTGAGCAACAGGGCGGCAACGGAACACGACGGCAGAGGAACATGATGGTGGATGAACAGACAGCGGATGAATAGGATGGCAGAGGAACAGGGCAGCGGAAGGACAAAGCGACGATGGAGCAACAGAGCGACGGTGAAACAGAGCGACGGAGAAAGAGAGCAACGGAGAAACAGAGCGACGGCGAAACAGAGCGCTGGAGCAACAGAGCGACGGAGCAACAAAGTGACGGAGAAAGAGAGCGGCGGAGAAACAGAGCGACGGAAAAATAGAGTGACGGAGCAACAGGGCGACGGACCAACAGCGCGACGGAGAAACAGAGCGACGGAGCAACAGGGCGACGGAGCAATAGCGAGATTGAGCAGCAACGAGATGGAGCAACAGCACTACAGAGCAACAGGGCGATGGAGCAACAGAATGACGGAGAAACAGAGCGACGGAGCAATAGAGTGACGGAGCAACGGAGAGATGGGAAAACTGAGCGACAGAGCTCCAGAGCAATGGAGGAATGGAGCAAAAGAGGGACAGAGATACAGAGTGACGGAGAAAGAGAGTGACGGAGACACAGAGCGACGGAGCAACAGAGAGAGACGGTGAATCAGAGAGACTGAGCAACAGTGCGACGGAGCAACAGAGTGACGGAGAAACAGACCGACGGAGCAAGAGAGCGACGGTGCAACAGAGCGACGGAGCAACAGAGTGACGGAGAAACAGAGCGACGGAGACAACAGAGCGACGGAGCAACAGAGCGACGGAGAAACAGAGCGACGGAGAAACAGAGCGACGGTGAAACAGAGCGACGGAGAAACAGAGCGACGGAGAAACAGAGCGACGGAGCAACAGAGCGAAGAGTGAAACAGAGCGACGGAGGAACAGAGCGACGGAGAAACAGAGCGACGGAGCAACAGAGCGAGGAGCAACAGAGCGACAGCGAAACAGAGCGACGGAGAAAAGAGCACAGGGCGACGGTGAAACAGAGCGAAGGAGGAACAGAGCGACGGTGAACAGAGCGATGGTGAAACAGAGCGACGGAGTAACAGAGCGACGGTGAAACAGAGCGACGGTGAAACAGAGCGACTGAGAAACAGAGCGACTCAGAGAGAGAGCGACTGAGAAAGAGAGCGACGGGGAAACAGAGCGACGGAGAAACAGAGCGATGGTGAAACAGAGCGACGGAGGAACAGAGCGACGGAGGAACAGAGCGACGGAGAAACAGAGCGACGGAGAAACAGAGCGACGGAGAAACAGAGCGACGGACCAACAGCGCGATGGAGAAATAGAGTGACGGAGCAACAGGGCGACGGAGCAATAGCGAGATTGAGCAGCAGCGAGATGGAGCAACAGCACTACAGAGCAACAGGGCGATGGAGCAACAGAATGACGGAGAAACAGAGCGATGGAGCAATAGCGAGATTGAGCAGCAGCGAGATGGAGCAACAGCACTACAGAGCAACAGGGCGATGGAGCAACAGAATGACGGAGAAACAGAGCGATGGAGCAATGGAGTGACGGAGCAACGGAGAGATGGGAAAACTGAGCAACAGAGCTCCAGAGCAATGGAGGAATGGAGCAAAAGAGGGATAGAGATACAGAGTGACGGAGAAAGAGAGTGACGGAGACACAGAGCGACGGAGCAACAGAGAGAGACGGTGAATCAGAGAGACTGAGCAACAGTGCGACGGAGCAACGGAGTGACGGAGAAACAGAGCGACGGAGCAACAGAGCGACGGAGAACCAGAGCGACGGAGCAACAGAGCGACGGAGAACCAGAGCGACGGAGAACCAGAGCGACGGAGCAACAGAGCGACGGAGAAACAGAGCGACGGAGAAACAGAGCGACGGAGAAACAGAGCGACGGAGAAACAGAGCGACGGAGAAACAGAGCGACGGAGAAACAGAGCGAGGGAGAAACAGAGCGAGGGAGAAACACAGAGAGACGGTGAATCAGAGAGACTGAGCAACAGTGCGACGGAGCAACGGAGTGACAGAGAAACAGAGCGACGGAGCAACAGAGCGACGGAGAACCAGAGCGACGGAGCAACAGAGCGACGGACAGAGCGACGGAGAACCAGAGCGACGGAGAACCAGAGCGACGGAGCAACAGAGCGAGGGAGAAACAGAGCGACGGAGCAACAGAGCGACGGAGACCCAGAGCGACGGAGCAACAGAGCAACGGAGTACCAGAGCGACGGAGAAACTGAGCGACGGAGACACAGAGCAACGGAGCAACAGAGCGACAGTGAAACAGAGCGACGGAGAAACATAGCGACGGTGAAACAGAGAAACGGTGAAACAGACAGACGGAGTAACAGAGCGACGGAGAAACAGAGCGACGGAGAAACAGAGCGACGGTGAAACAGACAGACGGAGTACCAGAGCGACGGAGAAACAGAGCGACGGAGACACAGAGCAACGGAGCAACAGAGCAACAGTGAAACAGAGCGACGGAGAAACATAGCGACGGTGAAACAGAGAAACGGTGAAACAGAGCGACGGTGAAACAGACAGACGGAGAAACAGAGTGACAGAGTAACAGAGCGACGGACTAGCAGAGCGACGGTGAAACAGAGCGACGGAGAAACAGAGCGACGGAGAAACAGAGCGACGGAGAAACATAGCGACGGAGCAAGAGAGCGACAGTGAAACAGAGAAACAGATCAACAGAGAAACAGAGCGACGGTGAAACAGAGCGACAGTGAAACAGAGCGACGGTGAAACAGAGCGACGGTGAAAGAGAGCGACGGAGAAACAGAGCGGCGGAGAAACAGAGTGAGAGAGTAACAGAGCGACGGAGTAGCAGAGCGACGGAGAAACAGAGCGATGGTGAAACAGAGCGGCGGAGAAACAGAGTGACGGATCAACAGAGCGACGGAGAAGCAGAGCGACGGTGAAATAGAGCGACGGAGAAACAGAGCGACGGAGCAACAGAGCGACGGAGAACCAGAGCGACGGAGCAACAGAGCGACGGAGTACCAGAGCGACGGAGAACCAGAGCGACGGAGCAACAGAGCGACGGAGAAACAGAGCGAGGGAGAATCAGAGCGACGGAGCAACAGAGCGACGGAGACCCAGAGCGATGGAGCAACAGAGCGACAGTGAAACAGAGCGACGGAGCAAGAGAGCGACAGTGAAACAGAGAAACAGATCACAGAGAAACAGAGCGACGGTGAAACAGAGCGACGGTGAAACAGAGCGACGGTGAAAGAGAGCGACGGAGAAACAGAGCGGCGGAGAAACAGAGTGAGAGAGTAACAGAGCGACGGAGTAGCAGAGCGACGGAGAAACAGAGCGACGGTGAAACAGAGCGGCGGAGAAACAGAGTGACAGAGTAACAGAGCGACGGAGTAGCAGAGCGACGGAGAAACAGAGCGACGGAGAAGCAGAGCGACGGAGAAACTGAGCGACGGTGAAACAGAGCGACGAGAAACGAGGGACGGTGAACACAGCGACGGAGAAACAGAGCGACGGATCAACAGAGCGACGGAGAAGCAGAGCGACGGAGAAATAGAGCGACGGAGAAACAGAGCGACGGAGCAACAGAGCGACGGAGAACCAGAGCGACGGAGCAACAGAGCGACGGAGTACCAGAGCGACGGAGAACCAGAGCGACGGAGCAACAGAGCGACGGAGAAACAGAGCGAGGGAGAAACAGAGCGACGGAGCAACAGAGCGACGGAGACCCAGAGCGACGGAGCAACAGAGCGACGGAGAAACAGAGCGACGGAGAAACAGAGCGACGGAGAAACAGAGCGACAGAGACACAGAGCGACGGAGCAACAGAGCGACAGTGAAACAGAGCGACGGAGAAACATAGCGATGGTGAAACAGAGAAACGGTGAAACAGAGCGACGGAGAAACAGAGCGACGGAGAAACAGAGCGACGGAGAAACAGAGCGACGGAGAAACAGAGCGACGGACAAACAGAGCGACGGAGTAACAGAGCGACGGTGAAACAGAGCGACTGAGAAACAGAGTGACAGAGTAACAGAGCGACGGAGTAGCAGAGCGACGGAGAAACAGAGCGACGGACAAGCAGAGCGACGGAGAAACTGAGCGACGGTGAAACAGAGCGACGGAGAAACAGAGGGACGGTGAAACACAGCGACGGAGAAACAGAGCGACGGATCAACAGAGCGACGGAGAAGCAGAGCGACGGTGAAATAGAGCGACGGAGAAACAGAGCGACGGAGCAACAGAGCGACGGAGAACCAGAGCGACGGAGCAACAGAGCGACGGAGTACCAGAGCGACGGAGAACCAGAGCGACGGAGCAACAGAGCGACGGAGAAACAGAGCGAGGGAGAATCAGAGCGACGGAGCAACAGAGCGACGGAGACCCAGAGCGATGGAGCAACAGAGCGACGGAGAAACAGAGCGACGGAGAAACAGAGCGACGGAGAAACAGAGCGACGGAGACACAGAGCAACGGAGCAACAGAGCGACAGTGAAACAGAGCGACGGAGAAACATAGCGATGGTGAAACAGAGAAACGGTGAAACAGAGCGAGGGAGAAACAGAGCGACGGTGAAACAGAGAAACGGTGAAAGAGAGCGACGGAGAAACAGAGCGGCGGAGAAACAGAGTGACAGAGTAACAGAGCGACGGACTAGCAGAGCGACGGAGAAACAGAGCGACGGTGAAACAGAGCGACAGTGAAACAGAGCGACGGAGAAACAGAGCGACGGAGAATCAGAGCGACGGAGAAACAGAGCGAAGGAGAAACAGAGCGACGGAGCAAGAGAGCGACAGTGAAACAGAGAAACAGATCAACAGAGAAACAGAGCGACGGTGAAACAGAGCGACAGTGAAACAGAGCGACGGTGAAACAGAGCGACGGTGAAAGAGAGCGACGGAGAAACAGAGCGGCGGAGAAACAGAGTGAGAGAGTAACAGAGCGACGGAGTAGCAGAGCGACGGAGAAACAGAGCGACGGTGAAACAGAGCGGCGGAGAAACAGAGTGACAGAGTAACAGAGCGACGGAGTAGCAGAGCGACGGAGAAACAGAGCGACGGAGAAGCAGAGCGACGGAGAAACAGAGCGACGGAGAAACAGAGCGACGGAGAAACAGAGGGACGGTGAAACAGAGCGACGGAGAAACAGAGCGACGGATCAACAGAGCGACGGAGAAGCAGAGCGACGGAGAAACAGAGCGACGGAGAACAGAGCGACGGAGCAACAGAGCGACGGAGAACCAGAGCGACGGAGCAACAGAGCGACGGAGTACCAGAGCGAAGAGAACCAGAGCTACGGAGCAACAGAGTGACGGAGAAACAGAAGCAGAGCAGAGCAACAGAGCGACGGAGAAGCAGAGCGACGGAGAAACAGAGCGACGGAGAAACAGAGCGACGGAGCAACAGAGCGACGGAGAACCAGAGCGACGGAGCAACAGAGCGACGGAGTACCAGAGCGAAGGAGAACCAGAGCTACGGAGCAACAGAGTGACGGAGAAACAGAGCGACAGAGCAACAGAGCGACGGAGACCCAGAGCGACGGAGACCCAGAGCGACGGAGTAGCAGAGCGACAGAGAAACAGAGCGACGGTGAAACAGAGCGGCGGAGAAACAGAGTGACAGAGTAACAGAGCGACGGAGCAGCAGAGCGACGGAGAAACAGAGCGACGGAGAAGCAGAGCGACGGAGAAACTGAGCGACGGTGAAACAGAGCGACGGAGAAACAGAGCGACGGTGAAACACAGCGACGGAGAAACAGAGCGACGGATCAACAGAGCGACGGAGAAGCAGAGCGACGGTGAAATAGAGCGACGGAGAAACAGAGCGACGGAGCAACAGAGCGACGGAGAACCAGAGCGACGGAGCAACAGAGCGACGGAGTACCAGAGCGACGGAGAACCAGAGCGACGGAGCAACAGAGTGACGGAGAAACAGAGCGAGGGAGAAACAGAGCGACGGAGCAACAGAGCGACGGAGACCCAGAGCGACGGAGAAACAGAGCGACGGAGAAACAGAGCGACGGAGAAACAGAGCGACGGAGACACAGAGCAACGGAGCAACAGAGCGACAGTGAAACAGAGCGACGGAGAAACATAGCGATGGTGAAACAGAGAAACGGTGAAACAGAGCGACGGAGAAACAGAGCGACGGAGAAACAGAGGGACGGAGAAACAGAGCGACGGACAAACAGAGCGACGGAGTAACAGAGCGACGGTGAAACAGAGCGACTGAGAAACAGAGCGACTCAGAGAGAGAGAGCGACTGAGAAAGAGAGCGACGGGGAAACAGAGCGACGGAGGAACAGAGCGATGGTGAAACAGAGCGACGGAGGAACAGAGCGACGGAGGAACAGAGCGACGGAGGAACAGAGCGACGGAGAAACAGAGCGACGGACCAACAGCGCGACGGAGAAATAGAGTGACGGAGCAACAGGGCGACGGAGCAATAGCGAGATTGAGCAACAGCACTACAGAGCAACAGGGCGATGGAGCAACAGAATGACGGAGAAACAGAGCGATGGAGCAATAGCGAGATTGAGCAGCAGCGAGATGGAGCAACAGCACTACAGAGCAACAGGGCGATGGAGCAACAGAATGACGGAGAAACAGAGCGATGGAGCAATAGAGTGACGGAGCAACGGAGAGATGGGAAAACTGAGCAACAGAGCTCCAGAGTAATGGAGGAATGGAGCAAAAGAGGGATAGAGATACAGAGTGACGGAGAAAGAGAGTGACGGAGACACAGAGCGACGGAGCAACAGACAGAGAGGGTGAATCTGAGAGACTGAGCAACAGTGCGACGGAGCAACGGAGTGACGGAGAAACAGAGCGACGGAGCAACAGAGCGACGGAGAAACAGAGCGACGGAGCAACAGAGCGACGGAGAACCAGAGCGACGGAGAACCAGAGCGACGGTGAAACAGAGCGAGGGAGAAACAGAGCGAGGGAGAAACATAGAGAGACGGTGAATCAGAGAGACTGAGCAACAGTGCGACGGAGCAACGGAGTGACGGAGAAACAGAGCGACGGAGCAACAGAGCGACGGAGAACCAGAGCGACGGAGCAACAGAGCGACGGAGTACCAGAGCGACGGAGAACCAGAGCGACGGAGCAACAGAGCGACGGAGAAACAGAGCGAGGGAGAAACAGAGCGACGGAGACAACAGAGCGACGGAGAACCAGAGCGACGGAGCAACAGAGCGACGGAGAAACAGAGCGACGGAGTACCAGAGCGACGGAGAAACAGAGCGACGGAGACACAGAGCAACGGAGCAACAGAGCGACAGTGAAACAGAGCGACGGAGAAACATAGCGACGGTGAAACAGAGAAACGGTGAAACAGACAGACGGAGTAACAGAGCGACGGAGAAACAGAGCGACGGAGAAACAGAGCGATGGTGAAACAGACAGACGGAGTACCAGAGCGACGGAGAAACAGAGCGACGGAGACACAGAGCAACGGAGCAACAGAGCAACAGTGAAACAGAGCGACGGAGAAACATAGCGACGGTGAAACAGAGAAACGGTGAAACAGAGCGACGGTGAAACAGACAGACGGAGAAACAGAGTGACAGAGTAACAGAGCGACGGACTAGCAGAGCGACGGAGAAACAGAGCGACGGTGAAACAGAGCGACGGAGAAACAGAGCGACGGAGAACCAGAGCGACGGAGAACCAGAGCGACGGAGAAACAGAGCGACGGAGAAACAGAGCGACGGAGAAACAGAGCGACGGAGAAACATAGCGACGGAGCAAGAGAGCGACAGTGAAACAGAGAAACAGATCAACAGAGAAACAGAGCGACGGTGAAACAGAGCGACAGTGAAACAGAGCGACGGTGAAACAGAGCGACGGTGAAAGAGAGCGACGGAGAAACAGAGCGACGGAGAAGCAGAGCGACGGAGAAACTGAGCGACGGATCAACAGAGCGACGGATCAACAGAGCAACGGTGAAATAGAGCGACGGAGAAACAGAGCGACGGAGCAACAGAGCGACGGAGAACCAGAGCGACGGAGCAACAGAGCGACGGAGTACGAGAGCGACGGAGAACCAGAGCGACGGAGCAACAGAGCGACGGAGAAACAGAGCGAGGGAGAATCAGAGCGACGGAGCAACAGAGCGACGGAGACCCAGAGCGATGGAGCAACAGAGCGACGGAGAAACAGAGCGACGGAGAAACAGAGCGACGGAGAAACAGAGCGACGGAGACACAGAGCAACGGAGCAACAGAGCGACAGTGAAACAGAGCGACGGAGAAACATAGCGATGGTGAAACAGAGAAACGGTGAAACAGAGCGAGGGAGAAACAGAGCGACGGTGAAACAGAGAAACGGTGAAAGAGAGCGACGGAGAAACAGAGCGGCGGAGAAACAGAGTGACAGAGTAACAGAGCGACGGACTAGCAGAGCGACGGAGAAACAGAGCGACGGTGAAACAGAGCGACAGTGAAACAGAGCGACGGAGAAACAGAGCGACGGAGAATCAGAGCGACGGAGAAACAGAGCGAAGGAGAAACAGAGCGATGGAGCAAGAGAGCGACAGTGAAACAGAGAAACAGATCAACAGAGAAACAGAGCGACGGTGAAACAGAGCGACAGTGAAACAGAGCGACGGTGAAACAGAGCGACGGTGAAAGAGAGCGACGGAGAAACAGAGCGGCGGAGAAACAGAGTGAGAGAGTAACAGAGCGACGGAGTAGCAGAGCGACGGAGAAACAGAGCGACGGTGAAACAGAGCGGCGGAGAAACAGAGTGACAGAGTAACAGAGCGACGGAGTAGCAGAGCGACGGAGAAACAGAGCGACGGAGAAACAGAGCGACGGAGAAACAGAGCGACGGAGAAACAGAGCAACGGAGCAACAGAGCGACAGTGAAACAGAGCGACGGAGAAACATAGCGATGGTGAAACAGAGAAACGGTGAAACAGAGCAACGGAGAAACAGAGCGAAGGAGAAACAGAGCGACGGAGAAACAGAGCGACGGAGAAACAGAGCGACGGAGAAACAGAGCGACGGACAAACAGAGCGACGGAGACACAGAGAGAAGGAGAAACAGAGCGAAGGAGAAACAGAGCGACGGAGCAAGAGAGCGACAGTGAAACAGAGAAACAGATCAACGGAGAAACAGAGCGACGGTGAAACAGAGCGACGGTGAAACAGAGCGACGGTGAAAGAGAGCGACGGAGAAACAGAGCGACGGTGAAAGAGAGCGACGGAGAAACAGAGCGGCGGAGAAACAGAGTGACAGAGTAACAGAGCGACGGAGTAGCAGAGCGACGGAGAAACAGAGCGACGGTGAAACAGAGCGACGGTGAAAGAGAGCGACAGAGAAACAGAGCGGCGGAGAAACAGAGTGACAGAGTAACAGAGCGACGGAGTAGCAGAGCGACGGAGAAACAGAGCGACGGAGAAGCAGAGCGACGGTGAAACAGAGCGACGGAGAAACAGAGGGACGGTGAAACACAGCGACGGAGAAACAGAGCGACGGTGAAATAGAGCGACGGAGAAACAGAGCGACGGAGAAACAGAGCGACGGAGCAACAGAGCGACGGTGAACAGAGCAACGAGCAACAGGGCGACGGAGCAACAGGGCGACGGAGCAACACGGCGACGGAGCAACAGGGCGACGGAGAAACAGAGCGACGGAGAAACAGGGCGACGGAGAAACAGAGCGACGGAGAAACAGAGCGACGGAGAAACAGAGCGACGGTGTAACAGAGCGACGGAGAAAGAGAGCGGCGGAGAAAGAGAGCGGCGGAGAAACAGAGCGACGGAGAAACAGAGCGACGGAGAAACAGAGCGACGGAGAAACAGAGCGACGGAGAAACAGAGCGACGGAGCAATAGAGCGACGGAGAAACAGAGCGACGGAGAAACAGAGCGACTGAGCAATAGAGCGACGGAGAAACAGAGAGACAGAGAAACAGAGCGACGGAGAAACAGAGCGACGGAGAAACAGAGCGACGGAGAAACAGAGCGACGGAGAAACAGAGCGACTGAGCAATAGAGCGACGGAGAACAGAGCGACAGAGAAACAGGCAACGGTGAAACAGACCGAAGGAGAAACAGAGCGACGGTGAAACAGATCGACAGAGCAACAAGGGCGACGGAGAAACAGAGCGACTGAGAAACAGAGTGACGGAGAAACAGAGCGACGGAGCAACAGGGCGACGGAGAAACAGAGCGACGGTGAAACGGAGCGACTGAGCAATAGAGCGACGGAGAAACAGAGCGACAGAGAAACACAGCGACGGTGAAACAGAGCGACGGAGAAACAGACCGACGGAGAAACAGAGCTACGGTGAAACAGATCGACGGAGCAACAGGGCGACGGAGAAACAGAGCGAGGGCGAAGCAGAGCGACGGCGAAACAGAGCGACGGACAAACAGAGCGACGGTGAAACAGAGCGACGGTGAAACAGAGCGACGGTGAAACACAGCGACGGAGAAACAGAGCGACGGAGAAACAGAGCGACGGAGAAACAGAGCGACGGAGAAACAGAGAGACGGAGAAACAGAGCGACGGTGAAACAGAGCGACGGGGAAATAGAGAGACAAAGAAATAGAGCGGCGGTGAAACAGAGCGACGGAGAAACAGAGTGATGGAGAAACAGAGAGACGGAGAAACAGAGCGACGGTGAAACAGAGCGATGGAGAAACAGAGCGATGGAGAGACAGAGCGACAGAGAAACAGAGCGACGGTGAAACAGAGCAACGGAGCAAGAGAGCGACGGAGAAACAGAGCGACGGTGAAACAGAGCGACGGTGAAACACAGCGATGGAGAAACAGAGCGACGGAGCAACAGAGCGACGGAGCAACAGAGCGACGGAGCAACAGAGCGACGGCAAACAGAGCGACGGAGAAACAGAGCGACGGAGAAACAGAGCGACGGAGAAAAAGAGCGACGGTGAAAAAGAGCGACGGAGAAACAGAGCGACGGAGCAACAGGGCGATGGAGAAACAGAGCGACGGTGAAACAGAGCGACTGAGAAACAGAGCGACGGAGAAACAGAGCGAAGCAGAAACAGAGCGACGGAGAAACAGAGAGACGGAGAAACAGAGCGGAAGTGAAACAGAGCGACGGTGAAACAGAGCGATGCAGAAACAAGCGACGGAGAACAGAGAGACGGTGAACAGAGCGACGGTGAACAGAGCAACAGAGCGCCAGTGAAACAGAGCGACGGAGAAACAGAGCGACGGAGAAACAGAGCGACGGGAAACAGAGCGACGGAGAAACAGAGCGACGGAGAAACAGAGCGACGGAGAAACAGAGCGACGGAGAAACAGAGCGACGGAGAAACATAGCGACGGAGAAACAGAGCGACGGAGAAACAGAGCGACGGAGAAACAGGCGACGGAGAAACAGAGCGACGGAGAAACAGAGCGACGGAGAAACAGAGAGACGGAGAAACAGAGCGACGAGAAACAGAGCGACGGAGAAACAGAGCGACGGAGAAACAGAGCGACGGTGAAAGAGAGACAGAAAGAGCGACGGAGAAACAGAGCGACGGAGAAACAGAGCGACGGAGAAACAGAGCGACGGAGAAACAGAGCGACCGAGAAACAGAGCGACGGTGAAATAGAGAGACAGAGAAATAGAGCGGCGGTGAAACAGAGCGACGGAGAAACAGAGCGACGGAGAAACAGAGAGACGGAGAAACAGGGCGACGGTGAAACAGAGCGACGGAGAAACAGAGCGATGGAGAGACAGAGCGACAGAGAAACAGAGCGACGGAGAAAAAGAGCGACGGAGAAACAGAGCGACGGAGAAACAGAGCGACGGAGAAACAGAGCGACGGAGAAACAGAGCGACGGAGAAACAGAGCGACGGAGAAACAGAGCGACGGAAACAGGAGACGGAGAACAGAGCGACGGAGAAACAGAGCGACGGAGAAACAGAGCGACGGAGAAACAGAGCGACGGAGAAACAGAGCGACGGAGAAACAGAGCGACGGAGAAACAGAGCGACGGTGAAACAGAGCGACGGAGAAACAGAGCGACGGAGAAACAGAGCGACGGAGAAACAGAGCGACGGAGAAACAGAGCGACGGAGAAACAGAGCGACGGAGCAACAGAGCGACGGAGCAACAGAGCGACGGAGAAACAGAGCGACGGAGAAACAGAGCGACGGAGAAACAGAGCGACGGAGAAACAGAGCGACGGTGAAACAGAGCGACGGAGAAACAGAGCGACGGAGAAACAGAGCGACGGAGAAACAGAGCGACGGAGAAACAGAGCGACGGAGAAACAGAGCGACGGAGAAACAGAGCGACGGTGAAACAGAGCGACGGAGAAACAGAGCGACGGAGAAACAGAGCGACGGAGAAACAGAGCGACGGAGAAACAGAGCGACGGAGAAACAGAGCGACGGAGAAACAGAGCGACGGTGAAACAGAGCGACGGAGAAACAGAGCGACGGAGAAACAGAGCGACGGAGAAACAGAGCGACGGAGAAACAGAGCGACGGAGAAACAGAGCGACGGAGAAACAGAGCGACGGAGAAACAGAGCGACGGAGAAACAGAGCTACGGAGCAAGAGAGCGACGGTGAAAGAGAGCAACAGAGCGACGGTGAAACAGAGCGACGGTGAAACAGAGCAACGGTGAAACACAGCGACGGAGAAACAGAGCGACGGAGCAACAGAGGGACGGAGCAACAGAGCGACGGAGCAACAGAGCGACGGAGAAACAGTGCGACAGAAAAACAGAGCGACCGAGAAACAGAGTGACCGAGAAACAGAGCGATGGTGAAACAGAGCGACGGAGAAACAGAGCGACGGAGAAACAGAGCGACGGAGAAACAGAGCGCCGGAGAAACAGAGCGACGTGAAACAGAGCGACGGAGAAACAGAGCGATGGAGAAACAGAGCGATGGAGAAAACGAGAACGGAGAACAGAGCGACGGAGAAACAGAGCGACGGTGAAATAGAGAGACGGAGAAACAGAGAGACGGAGAAACAGAGCGAAGGTGAAACAGAGCGACGGAGAAACAGAGCGACGGAGAAACAGAGCGACGGAGCAACAGAGGGACGGAGCAACAGAGCGACGGAGCAACAGAGCGACGGTGAAACAGAGCGAAGGAGAAACAGAGCGACGGAGCAACAGAGGGACGGAGCAACAGAGCGAAGGAGAAACAGAGCGACGAAGAAACAGAGAGACGGTGAAAAAGAGCGGCGGAGAAACAGAGCGACGGAGCAACAGGGCGATGGAGAAAGAGAGAGACGGTGAAACAGAGCGACGGTGAAACAGAGCGACGGAGAAAGAGAGAGACGGTGAAACAGAGAGACGGTGAAACAGAGCAGAAGTGAAACAGAGCGACGGAGAAAGAGAGAGACTGTGAAACAGAGCGACGGAGAAACAGAGCGACGGAGAAACAGAGCGACGGAGAAACAGAGCGACGGAGAAACAGAGCGACGGAGAAACAGAGCGACAGAGAAACAGAGCGACGGAGAAACAGAGCGACGGAGAAACAGAGCGACGGAGAAACAGAGCGACGGACAAACAGAGCGACGGACAAACAGAGCGACGGACAAACAGAGCGACGGACAAACAGAGCGATGGAGAAACAGAGAGACGGTGAAACAGAGAGACGGAGAAACAGAGCGACGGAGAAACAGAGAGACGGTGAAACAGAGCGACGGTGAAACAGAGCGACGGAGAAACAGAGCGACGGAGAAACAGAGAGACGGTGAAACAGAGCAACAGGGCGCCGGTGAAACAGAGCGACGGAGCAACAGAGCGACGGAGCAACAGAGCGACGGAGCAACAGAGCGACCGAGAAACAGAGCGACCGAGAAACAGAGCGACCGAGAAACAGAGCGACCGAGAAACAGAGAGACGGAGAAACAGAGAGACGGAGAAACAGAACGACGGAGAAACAGAGAGACGGAGAAACAGAACGACGGAGAAACAGAGCGACGGAGAAAAGGGCGACGGTGAAACAGAGCGACGGAGAAACAGAGCGACGGAGAAACACTGCGATGGAGAAACAGAGCGACGAGCAACAGAGCGACGGAGCAACAGAGCGACGGCGAAACAGAGCGACGGAGAAACAGAGCGACGGAGAAACAGAGGACGGTGATACAGAGCGACGGAGAAACAGAGCGACGGAGAAACAAAGCGACGGAGAAACAGTAGCGACGGAGAAACAGAGCGACGGTGAAATACAGAGACAGAGAAATAGAGCGGCGGTGAAACAGAGCGACGGAGAAACAGAGTGATGGAGAAACAGAGAGACGGAGAAACAGAGCGACGGTGAAACAGAGCAACGGAGCAAGAGAGCGACGGTGAAAGAGAGCAACAGAGCGATGGTGAAACAGAGCGACGGTGAAACAGAGCGACGGTGAGACACAGCGATGGAGAAACAGAGCGACGGAGCAACAGAGGGACGGAGCAACAGAGCGACGGAGCAACAGAGCGACGGCGAAACAGAGCGACGGAGAAACAGAGCGACGGAGAAACAGAGCGACGGAGAAACAGAGCGACGGAGAAACAGAGCGACGGAGAAACAGAGTGACGGAGAAAAAGAGCGAGGGAGAAACAGAGCAACAGAGCAACAGAGCGACGGTGAAACAGAGCGACGGAGAAACAGAGCGACGGAGAAACAGAGCGATGGAGAAACAGAGCGACGGAGAAAAAGAGCGAGGAAGAAACAGAGCGACGGAGAAACAGAGGGACAGCGAAACAGAGCGACGGCGAAACAGAGCGACGGAGACACAGAGCGACGGAGAAACAGAGCGACCGAGAAACAGAGCGACCGAGAAACAGAGCGACGGAGACACAGAGCGACGGAGAAACAGAGCGACGGTGAAACAGAGCGACGGTGAAACAGAGCGAAGGTGAAACAGAGCGACGGTGAAACAGAGCGACGGAGATACAGAACGACGGTGAAACAGAGCGACGGTGAAACAGAGCGACGGAGATACAGAACGACGGAGATACAGAACGACGGAGAGACAGAACGACGGAGAGACAGAACGAAGGAGAGACAGAGCGACGGAGCGACAAAGCGACGGAGAAACAGAGCGACGGAGAAACAGAGCGGCGGAGAAACAGAGCGACGGAGAAACAGAGCGACGGAGAAACAGAGCGACGGAGAAACAGAGCGACGGAGAAACAGAGCGACGGAGCGACGGAGAAACAGAGCGACGGAGAAACAGAGCGACGGAGAAACAGAGCGACGGAGAAACAGAGCGACGGAGAAACAGAGCGACGGAGAAACAGAGCGACGGAGAAACAGAGCGACGGAGAAACAGAGCGACGGAGAAACAGAGCGACGGAGAAACAGAGCGACGGAGAAACAGAGCGACGGAGAAACAGAGCGACGGAGAAACAGAGCGACGGAGAAACAGAGCGACGGAGAAACAGAGCGACGGAGAAACAGAGCGACGGAGAAACAGAGCGACGGAGAAACAGAGCGACGGAGAAACAGAGCGACGGAGAAACAGAGCGACGGAGAAAAGGCGGAGAACAGAGCGACGGAGAACAGAGAACAGAGCGACGGAGAAACAGAGCGACGGAGAACAGGCGACGGAGAAACAGAGCGACGGAGAAACAGAGCGACGGAGAAACAGAGCGACGGAGAAACAGAGCGACGGAGAAACAGAGCGACGGTGAAACAGAGCGATGGAAAAACAGAGCGACGGAGAAACAGAGCGACAGAGGAAAAGAGCGACGGTGAAACAGAGCGACGGTGAAACAGAGCGACAGAGAAACAGAGCGAAGGTGAAACAGAGCGACGGAGAAACAGAGCGACGGAGAAACAGAGCGACGGAGAAACAGAGCGACGGAGAAACAGAGTGACGGAGAAAAAGAGCGAGGGAGAAACAGAGCAACAGAGCAACAGAGCGACGGTGAAACAGAGCGACGGAGAAACAGAGCGACGGAGAAACAGAGCGATGGAGAAACAGAGCGACGGAGAAAAAGAGCGAGGAAGAAACAGAGCGACGGAGAAACAGAGGGACAGCGAAACAGAGCGACGGCGAAACAGAGCGACGGAGACACAGAGCGACGGAGAAACAGAGCGACCGAGAAACAGAGCGACCGAGAAACAGAGCGACGGAGACACAGAGCGACGGAGAAACAGAGCGACGGTGAAACAGAGCGACGGTGAAACAGAGCGAAGGTGAAACAGAGCGACGGTGAAACAGAGCGACGGAGATACAGAACGACGGTGAACAGAGCGACGTAAACAGAGCGACGGAGATACAGAACGACGGAGATACAGAACGACGGAGAGACAGAACGACGGAGAGACAGAACGAAGGAGAGACAGAGCGACGGACGACAAAGCGACGGAGAAACAGAGCGACGGAGAAACAGAGCGGCGGGAAACAGAGCGACGGAGAAACAGAGCGACGGAGAAACAGAGCGACGGAGAAACGAGCGACGGAACAGAGCGACGGAGCGACGGAACAGAGCGACGGAGAAACAGAGCGACGGAGAAACAGAGCGACGGAGAAACAGAGCGACGGAGAAACAGAGCGACGGAGAAACAGAGCGACGGAGCAACAGAGCGACAGTGAAACAGAGCGACGGAGAAACAGAGCGACGGAGCACCAGAGCGACGGAGCAACAGAGCGACGGAGAAACAGAGCGACGGAGAACAGAGCGACGGAGCAACAGAGCGACGGAGCAACAGAGCGACGGAGGAACGGCGACGGAGAAACAGAGCGACGGTGAAAAAGAGCGATGGAGAAACAAAGCGACGGAGAAACAGGGCGATGGAGAAAGAGAGCGACGGTGAAAAAGAGCGATGGAGAAACAGAGCGACGGAGAAACAGGGCGATGGAGAAAGAGAGCGACGGTGAAACAGAGCGACTGAGAAACAGAGCGAACGAGAAACAGAGCAACGGAGCAACAGAGCGACGGAGCAACAGAGCGATGGAGCAACAGAGCGATGGTGAAACAAAGCGACGGAGAAACAGAGCGACGGAGAAACAGAGCGAAGGAGAAACAGAGCAACGGAGCAACAGAGCGACGGAGAAACAGAGCGATGGTGAAACAGAGCGACGGAGAAACAGAACGACGGAGAAACAGAGCGATGGTGAAACAGAGCGACGGAGAAACAGAGCGAGGGTGAAACAGAGCGACGGAGAAACAGAACGACGGAGAAACAGAGCGACGGACCAACAGCGTGACGGAGAAACAGAGCGACGGAGGAACAGAGCGACGGAAAAATAGAGTGACGGAGAAACAGAGCGACGGAGCAATAGCGAGATTGAGCAGCAGCGAGATGGATCAACAGCACTACAGAGCAACAGGGCGAGGGAGCAACAGAATGACGGAGAAACAGAGCGACGGAGCAATAGAGTGACGGAGCAACGGAGAGATGGGAAAACTGAGCGACAGAGCTCCAGAGCAATGGAGGAATGGAGCAAAAGAGGCATAGAGGTACAGAGTGACGGAGAAAGAGAGTGACGGAGACACAGAGCGACGGAGCAACAGAGAGAGACGGTGAATCAGAGAGACTGAGCAACAGTGCGACGGAGCAACGGAGTGACGGAGAAACAGAGCGACGGAGCAACAGAGCGACGGAGAACCAGAGCGACGGAGCAACAGAGCGACGGAGCAACAGAGCGACGGAGAAACAGAGCGACGGAGAAACAGAGCGACGGAGAAACAGAGCGACGGAGAAACAGAGCGACGGAGAAACAGAGCGACGGAGAAACAGAGCAACGGAGCAACACAGCGACAGTGAAACAGAGCAACGGAGAAACATAGCGATGGTGAAACAGAGCGACGGAGTAACAGAGCAACGGAGAAACAGAGCGACGGAGAAACAGAGCGACGGAGAAACAGAGCGACGGAGAAACAGAGCGACGGAGAAACAGAGTGACGGAGAAAAAGAGCGAGGGAGAAACAGAGCAACAGAGCAACAGAGCGACGGTGAAACAGAGCGACGGAGAAACAGAGCGACGGAGAAACAGAGCGACGGAGAAACAGAGCGACGGAGAAAAAGAGCGAGGAAGAAACAGAGCGACGGAGAAACAGAGGGACAGCGAAACAGAGCGACGGCGAAACAGAGCGACGGAGACACAGAGCGACGGAGAAACAGAGCGACCGAGAAACAGAGCGACCGAGAAACAGAGCGACGGAGACACAGAGCGACGGAGAAACAGAGCGACGGTGAAACAGAGCGACGGTGAAACAGAGCGAAGGTGAAACAGAGCGACGGTGAAACAGAGCGACGGAGATACAGAACGACGGTGAAACAGAGCGACGGTGAAACAGAGCGACGGAGATACAGAACGACGGAGATACAGAACGACGGAGAGACAGAACGACGGAGAGACAGAACGAAGGAGAGACAGAGCGACGGAGCGACAGAGCGACGGAGAAACAGAGCGACGGAGAAACAGAGCGACGGAGAAACAGAGCGACGGAGAAACAGAGCGACGGAGAAACAGAGCGCGGAGAAACAGAGCGACGGAGAAACAGAGCGACGGAGAAACAGAGCGACGGAGAAACAGAGCGACGAAACAGAGCGACGGAGAAACAGACGACGGAGAAACAGAGCGACGGAGCACAGAGCGACGGAGAAACAGAGCGACGGTGAAACAGAGCGACGGAGAACAGAGCGACGGAGAAACAGAGCGACGGAGCAACAGAGCGCCGAAAACAGAGCGACGGAGAAACAGAGCGACGGAGAAACAGAGCGACGGAGAAACAGAGCGACGGAGAAACAGAGCGACGGAGAAACAGAGCGACGGTGAAAAAGAGCGATGGAGAAACAAAGCGACGGAGAAACAGAGCGACGGAGAAACAGAGCGACGGTGAAAAAGAGCGACGGAGAAACAGAGCGACGGAGAAACAGAGCGACGGAGAAACAGAGCGACGGTGAAACAGAGCGACCCATACGACGGATGAACATGACCGACGTGAACATAGCGACGGAGCAACAGAGCGACTGATGAACATTATGCGACGGAAAAATAGAGTTAACGGAGCACATAGATCGACGGCGAACCGAGCGACGGACAAACAGAAGCGACTAGAAACAGAGTACCGTAGAAACATAGCGGACGGAGAAACAGAGCGACGGGGAACGAGCGACGGAGAAACTAGCAGCGACGAGAACAGAGCGACGTAGAAACAGAGGCGACGGTGAACAGAGCGACGGAGAAAAAGAGCGACGGAGAAACAGATCGACGGACCAACAGCGTGCCGGAGAACCAGAGCGACGGAGAAACAGAGCGACAGAGAACAGGCGACGGAAGAAACAGAGCGACGGACGACAGAGCGACGAGACACAGGGAGACGGTGAAACAGACGACGGAGAAACAGAGCGACGGAGAAACAGAGCGATGGAAAACAGAGCGACGGAGAAACAAGTGACGGAGAAACGAGCGAACGGAGAACAGAGCGACGGAGAAACAGAGTGACGGAGAAACAGACGACGGAAAACAGAGCGAAACGGAAAAATAGATGTGAACGGAGCAACAGACGACGGAGAAACAGAGCGACGGAGAAACAGAGCGACGGAGAAACAGAGCGACGGAGAAACAGAGCGACGGAGAAACAGAGCGACGGAGAAACAGAGCGACGGAGAAACAGAGCGACGGAGAAACAGAGCGACGGAGAAACAGAGCGACGGAGAAACAGAGTGACGGAGAAACAGAGCGACGGTGAAACAGAGCGACGGAGAAACAGAGCGACGGAGAAACAGAGCGACGGAGAAACAGAGCGACGGAGAAACAGAGCGATGGGGAAACAGAGCGATGGTGAAACAGAGCGACGGAGAAACAGAGCGACGGAGAAACAGAGCGACGGAGAAACAGAGCGACGGAGAAACAGAGCGACGGAGAAACAGAGCGACGGAGAAACAGAGCGACGGAGAAACAGAGCGACGGACCAACAGCGTGACGGAGAAACAGAGCGACGGAGAAACAGAGCGACAGAGAAACAGAGCGACGGAGAAACAGAGCGACGGAGAAACAGAGCAACGGAGAAACAAAGCGACGGAGAAATAGAGCGACGGAGCAACAGAGAGACGGACCAACAGCGTGACGGAGAAACAGAGCGACGGAGAAATAGAGTGACGGAGCAACAGGGCGACGGAGCAATAGCGAGATTGAGCAGCAGCGAGATGGAGCAACAGCACTACAGAGCAACAGGGCGATGGAGCAACAGAATGACGGAGAAACAGAGCGACGGAGCAATAGAGTGACGGAGCAACGGAGAGATGGGAAAACTGAGCGACAGAGCTCCAGAGTAATGGAGGAATGGAGCAAAAGAGGGATAGAGATACAGAGTGACGGAGAAAGAGAGTGACGGAGACACAGAGCGACGGAGCAACAGAGAGAGACGGTGAATCAGAGAGACTGAGCAACAGTGCGACGGAGCAACGGAGTGACGGAGAAACAGAGCGACGGAGCAACAGAGCGACGGAGAACCAGAGCGATGGAGCAACAGAGCGACGGAGTACCAGAGCGACGGAGAACCAGAGCGACGGAGAAACAGAGCGACGGAGAAACAGAGCGACGGAGAAACAGACCGACGGTGAAACAGAGCGACGGAGAAACAGAGCGACGGAGGAACAGAGCGACGGAAAAATAGAGTGACGGAGCAACAGAGCGACGGCGAAACAGAGCGACGGACAAACAGAGCGACTGAGAAACAGAGTAACGGAGAAACAGAGCGACGGAGAAACAGAGCGACGGAGAAACAGAGCGACGGAGAAACAGAGCGACGGAGAAACAGAGCGACGGAGAAACAGAGCGACGGAGAAACAGAGCGACGGAGAAACAGAGCGACGGAGAAACAGAGCGACGGAAAACAGAGCGACGGAGAAACAGAGCGACGGAGAAACAGAGGACGGAGAAACAGGGACGGAGAAAGAAACAGAGCGACGGAGAAACAGAGCGACGGAGAAACAGAGCGACGGAGAAACAGAGCGACGGAGAAACAGAGCGACGGAGAAACAGAGCGACGGAGAAACAGAGCGACGGAGAAACAGAGCGACGGAGAAACAGAGCGACGGAGAAACAGAGCGACGGAGAAACAGAGCGACGGAGAAACAGAGCGACGGAGAAACAGAGCGACGGAGAAACAGAGCGACGGAGAAACAGAGCGACGGAGAAACAGAGCGACGGAGAACAGGCGCGGGAAACAGAGCGACGGAAAAAAGAGTGACGGAGCAACAGAGCGACGGTGAAACAGAGCGACGGAGAAACAGAGCGACGGAGAAACAGAGCGACGGAGAAACAGAGCGACGGAGAAACAGAGCGACGGAGAAACAGAGCGACGGAGAAACAGAGCGACGGAGAAACAGAGCGACGGAGAAACAGAGCGACGGAGAAACAGAGCGACGGAGAAACAGAGTGACGGAGCAACAGAGCGACGGTGAAACAGAGCGACGGAGAAACAGAGCGACGGAGAAACAGAGCGACGGAGAAACAGAGCGACGGAGAAACAGAGCGACGGAGAAACAGAGCGATGGGGAAACAGAGCGATGGTGAAACAGAGCGACGGAGAAACAGAGCGACGGAGAAACAGAGCGACGGAGAAACAGAGCGATGGTGAAACAGAGCGATGGTGAAACAGAGCGACAGAGAAACAGAGCGACGGAGAAACAGAGCGACGGTCCAACAGCGTGACGGAGAAACAGGGCGACGGAGAAACAGAGCGACAGAGAAACAGAGCGACGGAGAAACAGAGCGACGGACCAACAGCGTGACGGAGAAACAGAGCGACGGAGTAACAGAGCGACGGAAAAATAGAGTGACGGAGAAACAGAGCGACGGAGCAATAGCGAGATTGAGCAGCAGCGAGATGGAGCAACAGCACTACAGAGCAACAGGGCGATGGAGCAACAGAATGACGGAGAAACAGAGCGACGGAGCAATAGAGTGACGGAGCAACGGAGAGATGGGAAAACTGAGCGACAGAGCTCCAGAGCAATGGAGGAATGGAGCAAAAGAGGCATAGAGGTACAGAGTGACGGAGAAAGAGAGTGACGGAGACACAGAGCGACGGAGCAACAGAGAGAGACGGTGAATCAGAGAGACTGAGCAACAGTGCGACGGAGCAACGGAGTGACGGAGAAACAGAGCGACGGAGCAACAGAGCGACGGAGAACCAGAGCGACGGAGCAACAGAGCGACGGAGCACGAGGACGGAGAACAGAGCGACGGAGAACAGAGCGACGGAGAAACAGAGCGACGGAGCAACAGAGCGACGGAGAACCAGAGCGACGGAGCAACAGAGCGACGGAGTACCAGAGCGACGGAGAACCAGAGCGACGGAGCAACAGAGCGACGGAGAAACAGAGCGAGGGAGAAACAGAGCGACGGAGAACCAGAGCGACGGAGAACCAGAGCGACGGACAAACAGAGCAACGGAGAAACAGAGCGACGGAGAAACAGAGCGACGGAGGAACAGAGCGACGGAGAAACAGAGCGACGGAGAAACAGAGCGACAGAGAAACAGAGCGACAGAGAAACAGAGCAACGGAGCAAGAGAGCGACGGTGAAAGAGAGCAACAGAGCGATGGTGAAACAGAGCGACGGTGAAACAGAGCGACGGTGAAACACAGCGATGGAGAAACAGAGCGACGGAGCAACAGAGCGACGGATAACAGAGCGACAGCGAAACAGAGCGACGGAGAAACAGAGCGACGGAGAAACAGAGCGACGGAGAAACAGAGCTACGGAGCAAGAGAGCGACGGTGAAAGAGAGCAACAGAGCGACGGTGAAACAGAGCGACGGTGAAACAGAGCGACGGTGAAACACAGCGACGGAGAAACAGAGCGACGGAGCAACAGAGCGACGGAGCAACAGAGCGACGGAGAAACAGAGCGACGGAGAAACAGAGCGACGGAGAAACAGAGCGACGGAGAAACAGAGCGACGGAGAAACAGAGCGATGGAGAAACAGAGCGACGGTGAAACAGAGCGACTGAGAAACAGAGCGACGGAGAAACAGAGCGACGCAGAAACAGAGCGACGGAGCAACAGAGCGACGGAGCAACAGAGCGACGGAGAAACAGAGCGACGGATCAACAGAGCGACGGATCAACAGAGAGACGGAGAAACAGAGCGACGGTGAAACAGAGCGACGGAGAAACAGAGCGAAGTGAAACAGAGCGACGGTGAAACAGAGCGGAGGAAAACAGAGCGACGGTGAAACAGATCGACGGAGCAACAGAGAGACGGTGAAACAGAGCGACGGAGAAACAGACGACGGAGAAACAGAGCGACGGAGAAACAGAGCGACGGTGAACAGAGCGAAGTGAACAGAGCGACGGTGAAACAGAGCGACGGAGCAACAGAGAGACGGTGAAACAGAGCGACGGAGAAACAGATCGACGGCGAACAGATCGACGGAGAAACAGAGCGACGGTGAAACAGAGCGACGGTAAACAGAGCGACGGAGAAACAGAGCGACGGAGAAACAGAGGACGGAGAAACAGAGCGACGGAGAAACAGAGCAACGGACAAACAGAGCGACGGAGAAACAGAGAGACGGAGAAACAGAGCAACAGGGCGCCGGTGAAACAGAGCGACGAAGCAACAGAGTGACGAAGCAACAGAGCGACGGAGCAACAGAGTGACGGAGCAACAGAGCGACGGAGAAACAGAGCGACGGAGCAACAGAGCGACCGAGAAACAGAGCGACCGAGAAACAGAGCGACCGAGAAACAGAGCGACCGAGAAACAGAGAGACGGAGAAACAGAATGACGGAGAAACAGAGGGACAACGAAACAGAGCGACGGCGAAACAGAGCGACGGAGACACAGAGCGACGGAGAAACAGAGCGACGGAGAAACAGAGCGACGGAGAAACAGAGCGACGGTGAAACAGAGCGACGGAGATACAGAACGACGGAGAGACAGAACGAGGGAGAGACAGAAAGAAGGAGAGTCAGAGCGACGGTGCGACAAAGCGACGGAGAAACAGAGCGGCGGAGAAACAGAGCGGCGGAGAAACAGAGCGACGGAGAAACAGAGCGACGGAGAAACAGAGCGACGGCGAAACAGAGCGACGGAGAAAGAGAGTGACGGAGACACAGAGCGACGGAGCAACAGAGAGAGATGGTGAATCAGAGAGACTGAGCAACAGTGCGATGGAGCAACGGAGTGACGGAGAAACAGAGCGACGGAGCAACAGAGCGACGGAGAACCAGAGCGACGGAGCAACAGAGCGACGGAGTACCAGAGCGACGGAGAACCAGAGCAACGGTGAAACAGAGCGACGGAGAAACAGAGCGAGGGACAAACAGAGCGACGGAGAACCAGAGCAACGGAGCAACAGAGCGACAGTGAAACAGAGCGACGGAGTAACAGAGCAACGGAGAAACAGAGCGACGGAGATCCAGAGCGACGGAGCAACAGAGCGACGGAGAACCAGAGCGACGGAGCAACAGAGCAACGGAGAAACAGAGCGACGGAGAACCAGAGCGACGGAGGAACAGAGCGATGGTGAAACAGAGCGATGGAGAGACAGAGCGATGGAGAGACAGAACGACAGAGAGACAGAACGACAGAGAGACAGAACGACAGAGAGACAGAGCGACGGAGAGACAGCGCGACGGAGAGACAGAGCGAAGGTGAAACAGAGCGACGGAGAAACAGAGCGACGGAGAAACAGAGCGACGGAGAAACAGAGCGACGGACAAACAGAGCGACGGACAAACAGAGCGACGGAGAAATACAGCGACGGTGAAACAGAGCGACGGAGCAACAGAGGGACGGTAACACACAGCGACTGTGAAACAGAGCGACGGAGAAACAGAGCGACGGAGAAAAAGACCGAGGGAGAAACAGAGCGACGGAGAAACAGAGCGACGGAGACACAGAGCAATGGAGAAACACAGCGACCTAGAAACAGAGCGACGGTGAAACAGAGCGACGGTGAAACAGAGCGATGGTGAAACAGAGCGACGGAGATACAGAACGACGGAGAGACAGAACGACGGAGAGACAGAACGACGGAGACACAGAGGGACGGAGAAACAGAGCGACGGAGACACAGAGCGACGGAGAAACACAGCGACCTAGAAACAGAGCGACGATGAAACAGAGCGACGGTGAAACAGAGCGACAGAGAAACAGAGCGACGGAGAAACAGAACGACGGAGAAACAGAGCGACGGAGCAACAGAGCGACAGTGAAACAGAGCGACGGAGAAACATAGCGATGGTGAAACAGAGAGACGGAGTAACAGAGCGACGGAGAAACAGAGCGACGGAGAACCAGAGCGACAGAGAACCAGAGCGACGGAGCAACAGAGCGACGGAGAACCAGAGCGACGGAGAAACAGAGCGACGGTGAAACAGAGTGACGGAGAGACAGAACGACAGAGAGACAGAACGACAGAGAGACAGAATGACAGAGAGACAGAGCGACGGAGAGACAGCACGACGGAGAGACAGAGCGAAGGTGAAACAGAGCGACGGAGAAACAGAGTGACGGACAAACAGAGCGACGGACAAACAGAGCGACGGACAAACAGAGCGACGGACAAACAGAGCGACGGAGAAATACAGCGACGGTGAAACATAGCGACGGAGCAACAGAGGGACGGTAACACACAGTGACGGTGAAACAGGCAACGGTGAAACAGAGCAACGGAGAAACAGAGCGAGGGAGAAACAGAGCGACGGAGAAACAGAGGGACAGCGAAACAGAGCAACGGCGAAACAGAGCGACGGAGAAACAGAGCGACGGAGCGACAAAGCGACGGAGAAACAGAGCGACGGAGAAACAGAGCGACGGAGACACAGAGAGACGGTGAAACAGAGCGACGGAGAAACAGAGCGACGGAGAAACAGAGCGACGGAGAAACAGAGCGACGGAGAAACAGAGAGACGGAGAAACAGAGCGACGGAGAAACAGAGCGATGGAGAAACAGAGTGACGGAGAAACAGAGCGACGGAGAAACAGAGTGACGGAAAAATAGAGTGACGGAGCAACAGAGCGACGGTGAAACAGAGCGACGGAGAAACAGAGCGACGGAGCAACGGAGCGACGGAGAAACAGAGCGACGGAGAAACAGAGCGACGGAGAAACAGAGCGACGGAGAAACAGAGCGACGGAGAAACAGAGCGACGGAGAAACAGAGCGACGGAGAAACAGAGCGACGGAGAAACAGAGCGACGGAGAAACAGAGCGACGGAGAAACAGAGTGACGGAGAAACAGAGCGACGGTGAAACAGAGCGACGGAGAAACAGAGCGACGGAGAAACAGAGCGACGGAGAAACAGAGCGACGGAGAAACAGAGCGACGGAGAAACAGAGCGACGGAGAAACAGAGCGACGGAGAAACAGAGCGACGGAGAAACAGAGCGACGGAGAAACAGAGCGACGGAGAAACAGAGCGACGGAGAAACAGAGCGACGGAGAAACAGAGCGACGGTGAAACAGAGCGACGGAGAAACAGAGCGACGGAGAAACAGAGCGACGGAGAAACAGAGCGACGGTGAAACAGAGCGACGGGAAACAGAGCGACGGAGAAACAGAGCGACGGAGAAACAGAGCGACGGAGAAACAGAGCGACGGAGAAACAGAGCGACGGAGAAACAGAGCGACGGAGAAACAGAGCGACGGAGAAACAGAGCGACGGAGAAATAGAGCGACGGAGCAACAGAGAGACGGACCAACAGCGTGACGGAGAAACAGAGCGACGGAGAAATAGAGTGACGGAGCAACAGGGCGACGGAGCAATAGCGAGATTGAGCAGCAGCGAGATGGAGCAACAGCACTACAGAGCAACAGGGCGATGGAGCAACAGAATGACGGAGAAACAGAGCGACGGAGCAATAGAGTGACGGAGCAACGGAGAGATGGGAAAACTGAGCGACAGAGCTCCAGAGTAATGGAGGAATGGAGCAAAAGAGGGATAGAGATACAGAGTGACGGAGAAAGAGAGTGACGGAGACACAGAGCGACGGAGCAACAGAGAGAGACGGTGAATCAGAGAGACTGAGCAACAGTGCGACGGAGCAACGGAGTGACGGAGAAACAGAGCGACGGAGCAACAGAGCGACGGAGAACCAGAGCGACGGAGCAACAGAGCGACGGAGTACCAGAGCGACGGAGAACCAGAGCGACGGTGAAACAGAGCGAGGGAGAAACAGAGCGAGGGAGAAACACAGAGAGACGGTGAATCAGAGAGACTGAGCAACAGTGCGACGGAGCAACGGAGTGACAGAGAAACAGAGCGACGGAGGAACAGAGCGACGGAGAACCAGAGCGACGGAGCAACAGAGCGACGGAGAAACAGAGCAACAGTGAAACAGAGCGACGGAGAAACAGAGCGACGGAGAAACAGAGCGACGGAGAAACAGAGCGACGGAGAAACAGAGCGACGGAGAAACAGAGCAACAGAGAAACAGAGCGACGGAGAAACAGAGCGACGGAGAAACGGAGCGACAGAGAAACAGAGCGACGGAGAAACAGAGCAACGGAGAAACAGAGCAACGGAGCAAAAGAGCGACCGTGAAACAGAGCGACGGAGAAACATAGCGATGGTGAAACAGAGAGACGGAGTAACAGAGCGACGGAGAAACAGAGCGACGGAGAAACAGAGCGACGGAGAAACAGAGCGACGGAGAAACAGAGCGACGGAGAAACAGAGCGACGGAGCAACAGAGCGACAGTGAAACAGAGCGACGGAGAAACATAGCGATGGTGAAACAGAGAAACGGTGAAACAGAGCGACGGAGAAACAGAGCGACGGAGAAACAGAGCGACGGAGAAACAGAGCGACGGAGAAACAGAGCGAAGGTGAAACAGAGCGAAGGAGAAACAGAGCAACGGACAAACACAGCGACGGACAAACAGAGCGACGGAGAAACAGAGCGACGGAGAAACAGAGCGACGGACAAACAGAGCGAAGGAGAAACAGAGCGACGGACAAACAGAGCGACGGACAAACAGAGCGACGGACAAACAAAGCGACAGAGAAACAGAGCGACGGAGAAACAAGGCGACGGAGCGACAGAGCGACGGAGCGACAGAGCGACGGAGCAACAGAGCGACGGAGACACAGAGCGACGGAGCAACAGAGCGACGGAGAACCAGAGCGACGGAGCAACAGAGCGACGGAGTACCAGAGCAACGGAGAACCAGAGCGATGGAGCAACAGAGCGACGGAGAAACAGAGCGACGGAGAAACAGAGCGACGGAGAAACAGAGCGACGGAGAAACAGAGCGACGGAGAAACAGAGCGACGGAGAAACAGAGCGACGGAGAAACAGAGCGACGGAGAAACAGAGCGACGGAGAAACAGAGCGACGGAGAAACAGAGCGACGGAGAAACAGAGCGACGGAGAAACAGAGCGACGGAGAAACAGAGCGACGGAGAAACAGAGCGACGGAGAAACAGAGCGACGGAGAAACAGAGCGACGGAGAAATAGAGTGACGGAGCAACAGAGCGACGGAGCAATAGCGAGATTGAGCAGCAGCGAGATGGAGCAACAGCACTACAGAGCAACAGGGCGATGGAGCAACAGAATGACGGAGAAACAGAGCGACGGAGCAATAGAGTGACGGAGCAACGGAGAGATGGGAAAACTGAGCGACAGAGCTCCAGAGTAATGGAGGAATGGAGCAAAAGAGGGATAGAGATACAGAGTGACGGAGAAAGAGAGTGACGGAGACACAGAGCGACGGAGCAACAGAGAGAGACGGTGAATCAGAGAGACTGAGCAACAGTGCGACGGAGCAACGGAGTGACGGAGAAACAGAGCGACGGAGCAACAGAGCGACGGAGAAACAGAGCGACGGAGCAACAGAGCGACGGAGAAACAGAGCGACGGAGAAACAGAGCGACGGAGAAACAGAGCGACGGAGAAACAGAGCGACGGTGAAACAGAGCGAAGGAGAAACAGAGCGACGGAGAAACAGAGCGACGGAGAAACAGAGCGACGGAGAAACAGAGCGACGGAGAAACAGAGCGACGGAGAAACAGAGCGACGGAGAAACAGAGCGACGGAGAAACAGAGCGACGAGAAACAGAGCGACGGAGAAACAGAGCAACAGGAAACAGAGCGGGAGAACAGAGCGACGGAGAAACAGAGCGACGGAGAAACAGAGCGACGGAGAAACAGAGCGACGGAGAAACAGAGCGACGGAGAAACAGAGCGACGGAGAAACAGAGCGACGGAGAAACAGAGCGACGGAGAAACAGAGCGACGGAGAAACAGAGCGACGGAGAAACAGAGCGACGGAGAAACAGAGCGACGGAGAAACAGAGCGACGGAGAAACAGAGCGAAGGAGAAACAGAGCGACGGACAAACAGAGCGACGGACAAACAGAGCGACGGACAAACAGAGCGACGGAGAAACAGAGCGACGGAGAAACAGGGCAACGGAGCGACAGAGCGACGGAGCGACAAAGCGACGGAGCAACAGAGCGACGGAGAAACAGAGCGACGGAGAAACAGAGCGACGGAGAAACGGAGCCACGGAGCAACAGAGCGACGGAGAAACAGAGCGACGGAGAAACAGAGCGATGGAGAAACAGAGCGAAGGAGAAACAGAGCGACAGAGGAACAGAGCGAAGGTGAAACAGAGCAACGGAGCAAGAGAGGGACGGTGAAAGAGCAACAGAGCAACAGAGCGATGGTGAAACAGAGCGACGGAGAAACAGAGGGACGGAAACAGAGCGACGGTGAAACACAGCGATGGAGAAACAGAGCGACGGAGCAACAGAGCGACGGAGCAACAGAGCGACGGAACACAGAGCGACGGAGCAACAGAGCGACGGAGCAACAGGGCGACGGAGAAACAGGGCAACGGAGAAACAGAGCGACGGAGAAACAGAGCGACGGAGAAACAGAGCGACGAGAAACAGAGCGACGGAGAAACAGAGCGACTGAGAAACAGAGCGACGGAGAAACAGAGCGACGGAGAAACAGAGCGACTGAGCAACAGAGCGACGGAGAAACAGAGCGATGGAGAAACAGAGCGACGGAGAAACAGAGCGACGGAGAAACAGAGTGACGGAGAAACAGAGCGACGGAGCAACAGAGCGACGGAGCAACAGAGCGACGGAGCAACAGAGCGACGGAGCAACAGGGCGACGGAGCAACAGAGCGACGGAGCAACAGGGCAACGGAGAAACAGAGCGACGGTGAAACAGAGCGACGGAGAAACAGAGCGACGGAGAAACAGAGCGACGGAGAAACAGAGCGACGGAGAAACAGAGCGACGGTGAAACAGAGCGACGGAGAAACAGAGCGACGGAGAAACAGAGCGACGGAGAAACAGAGCGACGGAGAAACAGAGCGACGGAGAAACAGAGCGACGGAGAAACAGAGCGACGGAGCGACAAAGCGACGGAGAAATAGAGCGACAGTGAAATAGAGCGACGGAGAAACTGAGCGACGGAGAAACAGAGAGATGGAGAGACAGAGCGACGGAGAAACAGAGAGATGGAGAGACAGAGCGACGGAGAAACAGAGCGACGGAGAAACAGAGCGACGGAGAAACAGAGCGACGGAGAAACAGAGCGACGGAGAAACAGAGCGACGGTGAAACGAGAGACGGTGAACAGAGAGATGGAGAAACAGAGCGACGAGCAACAGAGCGACGGTGAAACAGAGCGACGGAGAAACAGAGCGACGGAGAAACAGAGCGACGGAGAGAAACAGAGCGACGGAGAAACAGAGCGACGGAGAAACAGAGCGACGGAGCAACAGAGCGACGGTGAAACAGAGCAACGGAGAAACAGAGCGACGGTGAAACAGAGCGACAGTGAAACAGAGAGATGGAGAGACAGAGCGACGGAGCAACAGAGCGACGGTGAAACAGAGCGACGGAGAAACAGAGCAACTGAGAAACAGAGCGACTGAGAAACACAGCGACTGAGAAACAGAGCGACGGAGAAACAGAGCGACGGAGAAACAGAGTGACGGATAAACAGAGCAACAGAGCGACAGTGAAACAGAGCGACGGAGAAACAGAGCGAAGGTGAAACACAGCGACGGTGAAACAGACCAACGGAGCGACGGTGAAACAGAGCGACGGAGAAACAGAGCGAAGGTGAAACAGAGCGAAGGAGAAACAGAGTGACGGACAAACAGAGCGACGGACAAACAGAGCGACGGACAAACAGAGCGACGGACAAACAGAGCGACGGACAAACAGAGCGACGGAGAAACAGAGCGACGGAGAAACAGGCGACAGAGAAACAGAGCGCGGAGAAACAGGGCGACGGAGCAACAGAGCGACGGAGCAACAGAGCGACGGAGAACCAGAGCGACGGAGCAACAGAGCGACGGAGAAACAGAGCGACGGAGAAACAGAGCGACGGAGAAACAGAGCGACGGAGAAATACAGCGACGGTGAAACAGAGCGACGGAGAAACAGAGGGACGGAGAAACACAGCGACAGAGAAACAGGGCGACGGAGAAACAGAGCGACGGAGAAACAGAGCGACGGAGAAACAGAGCGACGGAGAAACAGAGCGACGGAGAAACAGAGCAACGGAGCAACAGAGCAACGGCGAAACAGAGCAACAGAGCGACGGAGAAACAGAGCCACGGAGAAACAGAGCCACGGAGCAACAGAGCCACGGAGCAACACAGCGACGCAGAAATAGAGCGACGGAGAAACAGAGCAACGGAGCAACAGAGCAACGCAGAAACAGAGCAACAGAGCGACGGAGAAACAGAGCGACGGAGAAACAGAGCCACGGAGAAACAGAGCCACGGAGCAACAGAGGGACGGAGAAACAGAGCGACGGAGCGACAGAGCGACGGTGAAACAGAGCAATGGAGCAACAGGGCGACGGAGCAACAGGGCGACGGAGCAACAGGGCGACGGAGCAACAGAGCGACGGAGCAACAGGGCGACGGAGAAACAGAGCGACGGAGAGACAGAGCGACGGAGAGACAGAGCGACGGAGAAACAGAGCGACGGAGAAACAGAGCGATGGAGAAACAGAGCGAAGGAGAAACAGAGCGACAGAGGAACAGAGCGAAGGTGAAACAGAGCAACGGAGCAAGAGAGGGACGGTGAAAGAGCAACAGAGCAACAGAGCGATGGTGAAACAGAGCGACGGAGAAACAGAGGGACGGTGAAACAGAGCGACGGTGAAACACAGCGATGGAGAAACAGAGCGACGGAGCAACAGAGCGACGGAGCAACAGAGCGACGGAACAAAAGAGCGACGGAGCAACAGAGCGACGGAGCAACAGGGCGACGGAGAAACAGGGCAACGGAGAAACAGAGCGACGGTGAAACAGAGCGACGGAGAAAAGAAACAGAGCGACGGAGAAACAGAGCGACGGAGAAACAGAGCGACGGAGAAACAGAGCGACGGAGAAAGAGAGAACAGAGCGACGGAGAAACAGAGCGACGGAGAAACAGAGCGACGGAGAAACAGAGCGACGGAGAAACAGAGCGACGGAGAAACAGAGCGACGGAGAAACAGAGCGACGGAGAAACAGAGCGACGGAGAAACAGAGCGACGGAGAAACAGAGCGACGGAGAAACAGAGCGACGGAGAAACAGAGCGACGGAGCAACAGAGCGACGGAGAAACAGAGCGACGGAGAAACAGAGCGACGGAGAAACAGAGCGACGGAGAAACAGAGCGACGGAGAAACAGAGCGACGGAGAAACAGAGCGACGGAGAAACAGAGCGACGGAGAAACAGAGCGACGGAGAAACAGAGCGACGGAGAAACAGAGCGACGGAGAAACAGAGCGACGGAGAAACAGAGCGACGGAGAAACAGAGCGACGGAGAAACAGAGCGACGGAGAAACAGAGCGACGGAGAAACAGAGCGACGGAGAAACAGAGCGACGGAGAAACAGAGCGACGGAGAAACAGAGCGACGGAGAAACAGAGCGACGGAGAAACAGAGCGACGGAGAAACAGAGCGACGGAGAAACAGAGCGACGGAGAAACAGAGCGACGGAGAAGAAACAGAGCGACGGAGAAACAGAGCGACGGAGAAACAGAGCGACGGAGAAACAGAGCGACGGAGAAACAGAGCGACGGAGAAACAGAGCGACGGAGAAACAGAGCGACGGAGAAACAGAGCGACGGAGAAACAGAGCGACGGAGAAACAGAGCGACGGAGAAACAGAGCGACGGAGAAACAGAGCGACGGAGAAACAGAGCGACGGAGAAACAGAGCGACGGTGAAACAGAGCGACGGTGAAACAGAGCGACGGAGAAACAGAGCGACGGAGAAACAGAGCGACAGTGAAACAGAGCGACGGAGAAACAGAGCGACGGAGAAACAGAGCGACGGAGAAACAGAGCGACGGAGAAACAGAGCGAAGGTGAAACAGAGCGAAGGAGAAACAGAGCGACGGACAAACACAGCGACGGACAAACAGAGCGACGGAGAAACAGAGCGACGGGAAACAGAGCGACGGGAAACAGAGCGAGGAGAAACAGAGCGACGGAGAAACAGAGCGAGGAGAAACAGAGCGACGGACAAACAGAGCGAAGGAGAAACAGAGCGACGGACAAACAGAGCGACGGACAAACAGAGCGACGGACAAACAGAGCGACGGACAAACAGAGCGACGGAGAAACAGGGCGACAGAGAAACAGAGCGACGGAGAAACAGGGCGATGGAGCGACAGAGCGACGGAGCAACAAAGCGACGGAGAAATAGAGCGACGGAGAAAGAGAGCGACGGAGAAACAGAGCGATGGAGACATAGAGCGACGGTGAAACAGAGCAACAGAGCAACAGAGCTACGGAGAAACAGAGCGACGGTGAAACAGAGCGACGGAGAGACAGAACGACGGAGAGACAGAACGACGGAGAGACAGAACGACGGAGAGACAGAACGACAGAGAGACAGAACGACAGAGAGACACAGCGACGGAGAGACAGCGCGACGGAGCGACAGAGCGAAGGTGAAACAGAGCGACGGAGAAACAGAGCGACGGACAAACAGAGCGACGGATAAAAAGAGCGACGGACAAACAGAGCGACGGAGAAATACAGCGACGGTGAAACAGAGCGATGGAGAAACAGAGGGACGGAGAAACACAGCGACAGAGAAACAGGGCGACGG
Source organism: Sphyrna mokarran (assembly GCA_024679065.1). Lineage (NCBI taxonomy): Eukaryota > Metazoa > Chordata > Chondrichthyes > Carcharhiniformes > Carcharhinidae > Sphyrna > Sphyrna mokarran. The sequence goes on from JAGIQG010000009.1 coordinate 83,273,910, forward strand.
AGAAACAGAGCGACGGAGAAACAGAGCGACGGAGAAACAGAGCAACGGAGCAACAGAGCAACGGCGAAACAGAGCAACAGAGTGACGGAGAAACAGAGCGACGGAGAAACAGAGCCACGGAGCAACAGAGCCACGGAGCAACACAGCGACGCAGAAATAGAGCGACGGAGAAACAGAGCAACGGAGCAACAGAGCGACGCAGAAACAGAGCAACAGAGCGACGGAGAAACAGAGCGACGGAGAAACAGAGCGACGGAGAAACGGAGCGACGGAGCAACAGAGCGACGGAGAAACAGAGCGACGGAGAAACAGAGCGACGGAGAAACAGAGCGACGGAGAAACAGAGCGAGGGGGAAACAGAGCGACGGAGAAACAGAGCGACGGAGAAACAGAGCAACGGAGCAACAGAGCGACAGTGAAACAGAGCAACGGAGAAACAGAGCAACGGAGCAACAGAGCGACAGAGAAACAGAGTGACGGACAAACAGAGCAACGGAGAAATAGAGCGACGGAGAAGCTGAGCAACGGTGAAACAGAGCGACGGAGAAACAGAGCGACGGAGAAATAGAGCGACAGTGAAACAGAGTGACAGTGAAACAGAGCGACGGAGACACAGAGCGACGGAGAAACAGAGCAACGGAGAAACAGAGCGACGGTGAAGCGGAGCGACGGAGAAACGGAGCGACGGTGAAACAGAGCGACAGTGAAACAGAGCGACGGAGAAACAGAGCGACGGAGAAACAGAGCGACGGAGAAACAGAGCGATAGAGCGACAGTGAATCAGAGCGACGGAGAAACAGAGCGAAGGTGAAACAGAGCGACGGTGAAACAGAGAGACGGAGATACAGAACGACGGAGAGACAGAGCGACGGTGAAACAGAGCGACGGAGAAACAGAGCGAAGGTGAAACGCTGCGACGGAGAAACAGACCAACAGAGCGACGGAGAAAGAGAGCGACGGAGAAAGAGAGCGAACGTGAAACAGAGCGACGGAGAAACAGAGTGACGGAGAAACAGAGCGACGGAGCAACAGAGCAACGGTGAAACAGAGCAATGGAGCAACAGGGCGATGGAGCAACAGGGCGACGGAGCAACAGGGCAACGGAGCGACAGGGCGACGGAGAGACAGAGCGACGGAGAGACAGGATGACGGAGAAACAGAGCGACGGAGAAACAGAGCGACGGAGAAACAGAGCGACGGAGAAACAGAGCGACGGAGAAACAGAGCGACGGAGAAACAGAGCGACGGAGAAACAGAGCGACGGAGAAACAGAGCGACGGAAGAGGGAGCAGACGAAACAGAGCGACGGAGCAACAGGGCGACGGAGAAACAGAGCGACGGAGAAACAGAGCGACGGTGAAACAGATCGACGGAGCAACAGGGCGACGGAGAAACAGAGCGAGGGTGAAGCAGAGCAACGGCGAAACAGAGCGACGGACAAACAGAGCGATGGACAAACAGAGCGACGGACAAACAGAGCGACGGACAAACAGAGCGACAGACAAACAGAGCGACGGACAAACAGAGCGACGGTGAAACAGAGCAACGGTGAAACAGAGCGACGGAGAAACAGAGCGACGGTGAAACAGAGCGACGGTGAAACAGAGCGACGGTGAAACAGAGCGACGGAGACACAGACCGACGGTGAAACAGAGCGACGGTGAAACAGAGCGACGGTGAAACAGAGCGACGGAGAAACAGAGCGACGGTGAAACAGAGCGACGGAGACACAGAGCGACAGTGAAACAGAGCGACAGTGAAACAGAGCGACAGTGAAACAGAGCGACAGTGAAACAGAGCGACGGTGAAACAGAGCGACGGTGAAACAGAGCGACGGTGAAACAGAGCGACGGTGAAACAGAGCGACAGTGAAACAGAGCGACGGAGACACAGAGCGACAGTGAAACAGAGCGACGGAGACACAGAGCGACGGTGAAACAGAGCGACGGTGAAACAGAGCGACGGTGAAACAGAGCGACGGTGAAACAGAGCGACGGAGACACAGACCGACAGTGAAACAGAGCGACGGAGACACAGAGCGACGGAGAAACAGAGCGACGGAGAAACAGAGCGACGGAGCGACAGAGCGACAGTGAAACAGAGCGACGGAGAAACAGAGCGACGGAGAAACAGAGCGACAGTGAAACAGAGCGACGGAGAAACAGAGCGACGGTGAAACAGAGCGACGGAGACACAGAGCGACGGTGAAACAGAGCGACGGTGAAACAGAGCGACGGAGAAACAGCAACAGAGAAACAGAGTGACGGAGAAACAGAGCGAAGGTGAAACAGAGCGACGGTGAAACAGAGCGACGGTGAAACAGAGCAACGGAGAAACAGAGCGACGGAGAAACAGCAACGGAGAAACAGAGCGACGGAGAAACAGAGTGACGGTGAAACAGAGCGACGGAGAAACAGAGCGACGGAGAAACAGAGCGACGGAGAAACAGAGCAACAGAGCAACGGAGAAACAGAGCAACGGAGAAACAGAGAGACGGAGAAACAGAGCGACGGAGAAACAGAGCGACGGAGAAACAGAGCGACGGAGCAACAGAGCGATGGAGCAACCGAGCAACAGAGCGACGGAGCAACAGAGCGACGGAGAGACGGAGCAACAGAGTCACGGAGCAACCGCGCAACAGAGCGACGGAGCGACAGAGCAACAGAGCGACAGAGCAACAGAGCGACGGTGCGACGATGCGACGGTGCGACGGAGCAACAGACCGACGGAGCGACAGAGCGACGGAGCGACGGAGCAACAGAGCAACAGAGCGACGGAGCAACCGAGCAACAGAGCAACAGAGCGACCGAGCAACAGAGCGACGGAGCAACAGAGCGACGGAGCAACAGAGCGACGGAGCCACAGAGCGACGGAGCAACAGAGCGACGGAGCAACCGAGCGACGGAGCAACCGAGCAACAGAGCAACGGAGCAACCGAGCAACAGAGCGACGGAGCAACCGAGCAACAGAGCGACGGAGCAACCGATGAACCGAGCGACGGAGCAACTGAGCAACGGAGCGACGGAGCAACCGAGCAACACAGTGACGGAGCAACCGAGCAACAGAGCGACGGAGCAACAGAGCGACGGAGCAACAGAGCGACGGAGCAACAGAGCGACGGAGCAACTGAGCGACGGAGCAACTGAGCGACGGCGCGACGGAGCAACAGAGCGACGGAGCAACCGAGCAACCGAGCGACGGAGCAACAGAGCGGTGGAGAGACGGAGCAACCGAGCAACAGAGCGACGGAGCAACAGAGCGGCGGAGCAACAGAGCGACGGAGCAACCGAGCGACGGAGCAACCGAGCAACAGAGCGACGGAGCAACCGAGCAACAGAGCGACGGAGCAACCGAGCAACAGAGCGACGGAGCAACCGAGGAACCGAGCGACGGAGCAACTGAGCAACGGAGCGACGGAGCAACCGAGCAACACAGTGACGGAGCAACCGAGCAACAGAGCGACGGAGCAACAGAGCGACGGAGCAACAGAGCGACGGAGCAACTGAGCGACGGAGCGACGGAGCAACCGAGCAACCGAGCAACAGAGCGACGGAGCAACCGAGCAACCGAGCGACGGAGCAACAGAGCGGTGGAGAGACGGAGCAACCGAGCAACAGAGCGACGGAGCAACAGAGCGGCGGAGCAACAGAGCGGCGGAGCAACAGAGCGGCGGAGCAACAGAGCGACGGAGCAACAGAGCGACGGAGCAACAGAGCGACGGAGCAACAGAGAGACGGAGCAACAGAGCGACGGAGCAACAGAGCGACGGAGCAACAGAGCGACGGAGCAACAGAGAGACGGAGCAACAGAGAGACGGAGCAACAGAGAGACGGAGCAACAGAGCGACGAAGCAACAGAGCGACGGAGCAACAGAGCGACGGAGCGACGGAGCAACCGAGCAACAGAGCGACGGAGCAACCGAGCAACATAGCAATGGAGCAACCGAGCGATGGAGCGACCAAGCAACAGAGCGACGGAGAAACAGAGCGGTGGAGAGACGGAGCAACCGAGCAACAGAGCGACGGCAAAACAGAGCGACGGCAAAACAGAGCGACGGAGACACAGAGCGACGGTGAAACAGAGCGACCGAGAAACAGAGCGACCGAGAAACAGAGCGACAGAGAAACAGAGCGACAGAGAAACAGAGCGACAGAGAAACAGAGCGACAGAGAAACAGAGCGACAGAGAAACAGAGCGACAGAGAAACAGAGCGACAGAGAAACAGAGCGACAGAGAAACAGAGCGACGGAGAAACAGAGCGATGGAGAAACAGAGCGACAGAGAAACAGAGCGACAGTCCAACAGCGAGTTGGAGCAACAGCAAGACGGAGCAACAGAGAGACTGAGCAACAACAAGATGCAGCAACAGGGAATTGGAGCAACAGCGAGGCAGAGCAACAGCGAGATGGAGCAAAATCGCACAAGAGCGAGACGGAGCAACAGTGAGATGGAGCAACAGCGAGGCAGAGTGACAGCGAGGCAGAGTGACAGCGAGGCAGAGTGACAGAATGGCAGGGAATCTGAGTAGCTCTGATAAATGGTCATCCAGGTTCAAAATATTGGTTCTATTCACTTTCCACAGGTGCTGTCTGACCTGCTGAGATTTTCCAGCATGTTCTATTTTTAGGGAGACAGTTGCAGGGAAAGAGAGTTACAGGTAGAGAGCCACAGGCAAACTGAAGTCTGATTTAGAGGAAAATAATACAAATAAATAGTGAAGAGTAACAGAGTTATAGACAACAAGAGTTTTAGAGAAATGGATTGACAGAGAAATGGGGCTAAAGGTACACAGAGTTACAGAAAAAGTGACTTTCATAGTGACAGAGAAATAAAGTTACAGAAGATGGATGCATTTAGGATCCCAGACACCCACGTTACATTTCAAAATCAAGCTAAATACTAATTACTTATATTTTGATGTTAAAATGAAGAAAGGATGCTTCCTACCCGTAATGATTCCACTGACAATGTCGAGACCTTTAAAAGTAAAACAGATAAATGAAGTGTAAATAGAACTCTGATGAATGAAACAATTGAAATATTAAGACTTAAACAGTTAAAATAAAAAGGATCTACCTCAATTTCTCACTCATTGTTTAAATTCCAAATAAGCAACAATCCTCTTACAGACTTAAATGCCACTTTAACACAAAATGCCTGGAGTGCAGAAGGAGGCCATTTGGCCCATTGACCCTGCACTAACAACAATCCCATCAAACCTTATCTTCACAACTCCACACATTAAACCTCCTTGTCCTCCTGATGCTAAAGGGCAATCTAACCTAACCTGCACATCTCCAGACTTTTAATACAACTAACAACCATTAAGATGCTATAATAAGTACAGACAATCTTGAAGCTTTCAGAGAGATAGAGTCCTGGAAGCCTGCAAAATCCTTCTAACTTCAGCCAGGCTTGAACTGTGACTTATCTGCTTTCTGCAAAACTTTTTTTTCTATCACAGACCTAATACTGCACATAAACCACATCATCACATGACTTGTCAATCACTTTGGTTAGAAGTCCCCGGGGAGCGTGAGTGAATAAAAGTCAATTAACTCTCCTCAACATAACCATTTGCAAGACTAAAATAAGTAATCATCCTGTTTTCTCAGCACCTGAGTGCATTTGCACCAGGCATAGAAACTGCCTGTTGCATAAAGCTAAATTTTAAAAATTCCCTTTAAAAATTAAAAAGATATATCAATTATGATGTCATCACACCTCACTCCAAAAAATAAACCAACAATAAGAAAAGATGGGTTCATTTTTCTGAAGCTTCTAGCCTTTTCTCACAGTATTAGTGCTCTATAGAGATGTATATTATTGTGTCTAAACATGCAAATTTAAAGAGTAAAATTGACCTGTTTACATATCATAATCGTGATAAAGCACCTGCAATCATGTTTTCTTTTCCTACCGCGTGCATAAGCTTCAAATTAAATGGCTGTGACAATCAGCTCCTTTTAAACAGTCTTGAATTTTTATCTTTGAACTTCTCCAGGAACTTCAATGGATTATGGTCAGTGGAAATAATTGATTCAGATGACTTGTTGTCAACATAAATATTGAAAGGCTGCAATGCTTCAATGGTTGAGTATTTATTTTGATGAACATTTAGTTTTTTGGAAGAAGAAACAATAGGTCCTTCTACCCTTTCATCATTTTCTTGTTACAATACATCCCCAATGCCCAAATCATTCATATCAATGGCCACCTTGAATTGTTTTGTATAACTAGGTGTTACCAAAACTAGTACAGTGGTTAACACAGTATTCAGGTTGTCAAATGCCTCCTGATATTTTCGGTGATTTTTCAGCAGTTCGGTCAATGGACAAACCACATTGCTTACATTTGGCTCAAATTTTCAGGAGAAACAACTCATATCCAGGAATCTCATCATTTCTGCAGAGGAGGTTTACCAGGATGTTGCCTGGTATGATGGGTAGGTCTTATGAGGAAAGTCTAAGGGACATATAAGATGATCAGAGGTTTAGATAGGGTGGATAGTGAGAGCCTTTTTCCTCGGATAGAAATGGATAACACGAGGAGACATAAATTAAGGGGTGGTAGTTATAGGACAGATGCTAGAGGTGGGTTCTTTACTCAGAGGATAGTAAGGGCGTGGAATGCCCTGCCTGCAGCAATTGTGGACTCGTCAAGTTTAAGGGCGTTCAAATGGTCAGTGGATAGACATATGGATAACATTGGAATAGTTTAGGATAGAGGGTCATAAAATTGGTTACATTGGTCGGCGCAACATCGAGGGCCAAAGGGCCTGTACTGCGCTGTAATGTTCTATGTTCTCTTTTTGTTGATAGTATTTCCTGCAGCCATCTGTTCAAATCCTATTGTATAGTCTTAAGAAAGTGAATTCGACTTTCACAAATTGACTTTTAGCTAGGTTTAGCACTTAGCCCACTTCCTGTGGTTGATCAAACAATACATTTAAATGTTCCAAATGCACATCTGACTGAAAGCCACCAGATTGTTCATGTACGCTGCACAATTACTTAGTCCAGAAATAACCTTGTCAATATTCTTTGGCATATCGCTGGTGCATTCTTCATTCCGAATGGAATGACTTTTAACATTAAATATCATTATCACAAAAGGTGAAACTTGGGTACTTGCCAGTATCCCCTAAGTAAGTCAAATGTGGGAATGAAATTTGCTTGTTCCACCTTTTCATTACAGTTTTCCATTGAGGAATAGGATACAAACCTGATCTTGAAGCTGCACCATCTTTTCTATAACCCACATTTGATTTGACTTGATTGGTTTATTATTGTCACATATATTAGTGACAGGAACAATAAATGTGTAGAGTATAGGGCTAATGGTAGGGCTCTTAATAGTGTTGAGGAACAGAAGGATCTTGGTGTATGTGTCAATAGATCCCTGAAAGTAGGCAGTCAAGTGGATAAAGTTGTTAAGAAGGCATATGGAGTCTTAGCTTTTATTGGTAGGGGGATTGAATTTAGGAGCCGCAGCATCATGTTGCAACTGTACAAAACTCTAGTGCGGCCGCACTTGGAGTATTGTGTGCAGTTCTGGTCCCCACATTATAAGAAAGATGTGGAGGCATTGGAGAGGGTACAGAGGAGGTTTACCAGGATGTTGCCTGGTATGGAGGGCAGGTCCTATGAAGAGAGGTTGAAGGATTTGAGGTTGTTTTCGTTAGAAAGGAGGCGGCTAAGAGGGGATCTTATTGAAGCATATAAGATGATTAGAGGTTTAGATAGGGTGGACAGTGATAGCCTTTTTCCTAGGATGGAGAAAGCTAGCACGAGGGGACACAGCTTTAAATTAAGGGGTATGAGTTATAGGACGGATATCAGAGGTAGGTTCTTTACTCAAAGAGTGATTAGGGAGTGGAATGCCCTGCCTGCAGCTGTTGTAGATGCGCCAAGTTTGGTGGCGTTTAAGAGGTTAATTGATAAGTATATGGAAGAGAAGGGAATGGTTTAGTTTGGAGGGGCATTGCTTTTTATTTTGGTCGGCACAACATCGAAGGCCGAAGGGCCTGTTCTGTGCTGTAATGTTCTATGTTCTATGTTCTATTAGTGTACAGTGAATGATATTGTTTCTTCAGTGCTATACAGACAAAACAGACTATTCATAGAGAAAGAAATGACAGAGTGAAGAATGTAGAGTTACAGTCATAGCTAGGGTATAGAGAAAGGTTAATTTGGTGCCAGTTAAGTCCATTCAAAAGTCTGATGGCAGCAGGGAAAAAGCTGTTCTTGAGTTGGTTAGCACTTGATCTCAGACTTTTGTATCTTCTTCCCGATGGAAGAATGTGGAAGAAAATATGTCAAGGTCTTAATTATGCTCGATGTTTTTCTGAGGCAGTGGGAAGTATAGACAAAGTCAATAGATGGGTTACATTTATGACCCTTTGCAGTCTTGGGCAGAGCAGGGGCCACAACCAGAAAGAATGCTTTCTATGGTGCATCTGTAAAGGTTGGTGAGAGTCAAAGCTGACATGCCAAATTTCCTTAGTCTTTTGAGAAAGTAAAGATGTCGGCTATCTCCTTCATTTTGTTGACAATTGAGGGAGAGATTATTGTTGTCACACATATAATCATTGTGAACTATCTGGTTTTGGGTCAATCACCACAGTGAAGCTCCAATGATGGTAACTCCCTGAAATGATATAATTCTAAAGCATGTTTTCAATTTCCCTTTTAATCCATGCTAACTTTAGTGGCATTAGTCTACCTGGATGTTGCTTAATTGGAACAACATTTGCTACATAAAAACATAGAAACAAGAAGCAGGAGTAGCCCTTACGGCCTTTGAGTCTGCTCCGCCATTCATGTTGATCATGGCTGATCACTGATTCCAGTATCCTGATTCCTCCTTTCCCCCATATCCTTACATCCCTTTAGTCCCTGTTATCTACATCATGTCCAATTACTTCGGAATTTTCCAATTTGTTCCCACTATATGACTGAAATAACTCTTTTAGGTCATTTTCATTTTCCTTTGGAAAGTAACTGAGCAATTTATCTCAATTTCTGAATACTTTCTATTTGGACAATTTAAGTTGAGGAATGTCAAATTCAAAATCATTTGTTTCTTCACTCTGAGTTGTAACAATTAACACACTCTCCTTCTACTTCACTTCCCTATCAAAATGCCACTTTACCATGTGACACTCAGTTTTTCTTCTACCTGTCGATCGTATCAAATAATTCGACTCACTTGATTTTCTTTTGATTTGATAAGGCCCACTAAACCTTGTTTTTCATGGTTTACCAACTGTTGGAAGTAATAAAAAATATTTTGTTTTCACAAATAAATCTACAAATTTTTGATCTCTTAGCCATTTCTTCCTTCATCACCTGCTGTGCTGCTCGTAAATACTGCCCTGCCAATTCACTAGCCCTAGTTAACCTCTCCCAGACTTTAACATATTGTCCAATAATGTCATCTCAGAATGCTCTCACTCCTTGATGGATTTAAATCAATTCAAAAGAACTGAATTTATTTGATTCCTTAGCTCCATCACTAATTGATGTTGCAACTGTATAGAACGTTGGTTAGGCCTCACTTGGAATACTGCGTCCAGTTCTGGTCGCCGTACTATCGGAAGGATGTGGAGTCCTTGGAGAGAGTGCAGAGGAGGTTTACCAGGATGCTGCCTGGTATGGAAGGACTGTCTTATGAGGAACGATTAAATAGACTGGGGTTGTTTTCCCTTGAAAGACGTCGGCTTAGAGGGGATCTCATAGAGGTGTATAAGATTATAAGGGGTATAGATAGAGTAAATGGTGGTAAACTTTTTCCACCTTCAGAAATGGATAGGACGAGGGGTCATGGCCTTAGGGTGAGGGGGGCTATGTATAAGACGAATATTAGAGGGCAGTTTTTCACACAAAGGGTAGTGGGGGTGTGGAATGCACTGCCGAGTAAGGTGGTGGGAGCAGGCACGCTAGGGCTGTTTAAGGGTCTCTTGGACAGCCACATGAGCGGTATGCAGATAGAGGGATATAGTAGGACTGTTTAACTATGGCTTTTTTTTCCACAGGTAATTCGGTCCATACTTGACCAACAAGGAGCATGCATTCGGCAGGTGGTGCGAGGACAGCTCTTGGATGTTGATTCATGGGTTGCCTGGTGCTTCATGTTGTAAATGCGCCAAGTTTGGTGGCGTTTAAGAGGTTAGTTGATAAGTATATGGAAGAGAAGGGAATGGTTTAGTTTGGAGGGGCATTGCTTTTTATATTGGTCGGCGCAACATCGAAGGCCGAAGGGCCTGTTCTGTGCTGTAATGTTCTATGTTCTATGTTCTAAATGAGTGCTTTATCTGGTCCATCTGAAGGGCACCATGACAGCTCAGTGACTATCGCTGTAGCTGTGCAGACACTTGGAATTGGGCCGGTGTCTGCGGGAGTTTGCGCGTTCTCCCCGTGGTTGCGTGGGTTTTCTCCGGGCTCTCCGGTTTCCTCCCACATCCCAAAAATTCGCTCTTAGGCTGATTGGGAAACAAATTGTCCCTACATTGAGACTCTTCCATATTAGGAATAACCTAAAATTAGAATAGGATAATGGAATTGTTACTGTATAGTTATGACGGCAGCGCGGGCTCGTTGGGCCGAAGGGCCTGTTTCCCATGCTGTGTTGCTCTAATCTCTAACCTCAAAAAAATTGCAAAGAGTACAAATGTAATTCCTTTATTCCAATCGTCTCAGTAATCCTGACAAGAGGTCCTCAACATGGTCTTTAAATTTTGATGCCATTGTTCTAACGCTCCCTATGAATCTGGATGATAAGCAATTGTTTTAAATTGCTTTATTTCTAAGCTATCCATAACTCCTCTGAATAACATCAATGTAAAATTGGATTCCTGATCTATTTGTATTTCTGAGGACAATCCATATCTAGTAAAAAAAATTAACTAACTCTTCCACAATCTGCTTAGGGATAATATAACATAATGGAATGCCCTCCAGAAATCTAATAGACACATCTATTTATGGTCAACAAATATTGATTTGGACTTTTTATTTCAGGCAGGTGTCCCACACAATCAATTAGTAAAAGGTTCCTGAAGTGTCATTATCATTTGAGATTTTTCTATTACCTGATACGTGTGACATATACGGCAAAATTAAACCGCATCCTTATGTGTTCCAAGCTTATAAAAGAGATTTTGCCTTTTTCCTCACGTTTTCTTTACTCCTAATGACTGGAACTTCATGTGCTTCTCACAAAACCTCCTTTTTATAAATCAATGGTAATACAACTTGATAAATTTCTGCTCATTTTGCATCTGCTTCAATATGTGAAGGTTTCCCTGCCTCATTAAGATATTATTTCTAATGTAATAACACGCTAGCATACACTCAGATTTGCCTATGCATGCTTTCTGACATACCTGCTTTATTTCTACATCTCTCTGTTATAATTCTGCCAACCTTCCTGTACTAAAGATATCTGCTTCATTCTCCACTTCTTTTTGTTCTTTATCAACTATCTAGTCAAAAATTGTTTCGGATGACTGAACCTCAACCTCATTATCTCCTGTGGCTTTGTGATCTTGTTACCACATCGTTAGGAAACCTCTTGTGCTAAATTTTCTGCAACACCTCAGTTGTTTGACTTGAAGAAACTTTCTACTGGCTTTTCAACCGCAGTAGGCATCACTACCCGCCATGATCCAGCGATATCATTACCCAGAATAAGCTGTACCACTGAAAAATTTCTCTGTCACTCCTACCACTACTTCCTTCGCTTGGCAGTAGTGACACAGTGGTTAGCACTGCTGCCTCACAGCGCCAAGGATCTGGATTTGATTCCCAACTTGGGTCAAAGTCTATGTGGAATTTGCACGTTCTACCCTTGTCTGCATGGGTTTCCTCCGGGTGCTCTGGTTTCCTCCCACAGTCTGAAATACATGGTGCATTGACCTGAACAGATGCCGTAGGGTGGCGACTAGGGGAATCTCACATAACTTCATTGCAGTGTTAATGTAAGCCTTACTTGTGACTAATAAATAAACTTTACTTTTTACTATTCACTGGATTTTCTTACCTTAAATTGCATAATGGAATACTGCTCCCTTGATCACGAATTCCACATATTATCATTATTTCAAAGCAATACTCCTTCTGAACTACATATCTCCTCATTTCTCACCATTAAAGATTGACGTGATCTCCTCTCTCTGAACCTCTTCAAATATTCCTTAATGAAGAGTGTGGAAAGAAGGCTAGACAGGATTTTAATGAAGTGCAAAGAGAGAGAGATGAGTTCAGTAAAGAGCGTACAGAGAGAGGTGAGAGGTTTGTAAAGAGGAAGATAGGAGAGGGGAATCATCAATAAAGAGCACAAAGAAAGAGATGAGACTGCAATAAAGAGCACAAAGAGAGGCAACACTTCAATAAAGAGCACGGAGAGAGAGGTGAAACTTCAATAAAGAGTATGGGAAAGAGAGAGGTGAGATTTCAATAAAGAATGTGGAGAGAGAGGTGAGATTTCAATAAAAAGCACAGAGAGAGAGAGAGGCGAGACTTCAATAAAGAGTGAGATATGATAATCAAAACAGGGCCTAGTTTTAAGGCTGATAAAATTGGATATCCTAAATTAAAGAATTGGGCATATTAAAATCAAACAGTCAAACCTTGGACAGGCCAATTGTAGAAATACATAAACAAGTCTGGGCCTGACTCATCAATCACCCATTAAAAGTTGTTACACTCTACTGGTACTTAGCAGGAGATCATTGCACCCCATTGAAATGTATCAGTCTATTGTTAGAAGCCCATATTAGGCTGTACTTTCTGTCACCAAGAGTTCTCGTATTTAGCTTATCTGGTAACAGGTTACATGTAAGCAAAGCATAGAGATGGACATCTGGGGGCGCACCCTGGAGTCCTGTCAGACAGGTATCAAGAAAACCCCTCCTGAGACTTCTATGGCCGGAAGCCAGAGAAGTTTCTGGAAAGACAAATAGGCAGGGGGATAAAGGGGCACATTTCAGACACAGCAAGAGTGAAGGCTCGATGAAGGAAGTGACCTGGACCATCCAGAAGACTGACCAGAGGAGGAAGGAAGAAGCTGCCATCGAGATTCACCTTCATGACAGTGAACCAGAGGGACACAGTGAATTGAGCCTGCAGTTTAACCAAACCATCTTTGCGGGTAGTATAGTTGAATCTGGGGTATTCTCTTGTTTTATGTGGGTAATTTAAGGGTTAATAGTGTTGTTATTAATAAACTTGTTCAACCTTTACTTGTGTATGTCTTTTGTCCATCTTGCAAATAAGGTACCGGGGTAAAACCTTAGAGTAAGTAAACTGGTCAAAAGTGTCTGAGGTTTTACAGTTACAACATTTGGCACCCCAGACAGTCCTTCGATAACAAGTGATACGTTGTTCCGAAGTCAAACCTTCACTCCAATATTCTCCAACACTCCATCTGAGCCTGAATTAAGAGGGCAGGTTGCCCCACATGACAGCCAGTCTTAAGTGAGTGAGGGACTAATACAGATTCAACTAGTAAATTGGGCCATAAACCCAGTGTCCGTAACATGGAGTGGGCAAACTGAGTAGTTAGAACTGGGATAGTCTGGGGAATTTGGGTAAAATCTACAGAAGGGAATTTAGTGAAAACCAGACCCCTATCTCGATCCCTTACCTATACTCAAGTGACGAATCCTAAAAGGAAATAATTATGGCCAGTCATGCTGGATGGGAGGAAGTTCCCCGTTTCTATTTGAACCATAAGTGTCCCGAATGGGTGCAGTGGGGTGACGCCCTGAAACTGGATCTGGGATCCGAGGGAGAGAGTTATTGGAATCATGTCCATAAGGAAGTGGGTAAAAGGGCTCCCAAGCTTAGGAAGGCGATTGCAATTGTTGACTGTCTAGAATAGCTCCTTGGTAGAGAAGCAGAGATTATCTGGATTAAGTGAGACAGAGAGGCCCAGGTAACCCAGCTAAAGCAGGATTTAATGAGTACTATCACACCCATGTAACAATTGGAAGTGGAGGTAGACACACCAGAGGGAAAGAACCAAATCAATATGATATACATGAGCCAATTCCAGGATCAATGTGATAAAGCCTTTCAAAAGACACAGTGTGCTGTCAGTGAGAGAGAGGCTGCACTCCAACAGGTAGTGGAATTTAAACATAAATGCAGCAACCTGCAGTCTGCAATAAAAGTTTTGCGTCGAGCAGGAAAAGCAAATACAACACGCGCAACAGATCACTCCAAATGCCTGTGTGAAGTTGCAGATTTAAAATCACAACTAGCTATAAAAAGGGGTGTAACATGTGCATACACCCCCGAAACCTGGGATAGTGACTCAGGGTGGAGTGGGGGGATTTAGAAGAGGATGCCTAACATTAGGCAACAGCTAACGCCACTGCTGACTGGGGACACCCCCTTCCTTTCCCAGCAATGGAACCACCTAATCCAGTCTCCATCCCAGAAAACTCAGTCTCAACTCCTCGTCCTATTACCATCCCAATAAACCTACTCACTAATCTGTCTACCACAGGATGGACAGAATTACAGTGTGAATTACGTAACTCCATATACCATGACCCAGTTCACTGACATATCTATCGATTGGAGTATTTGAACCCTCCAGGGATGCTCTCTTTGACCAGGCCGTCCAAAATCATGTTTTTAACAGCCTAGACAAGGCAGAAGAGGTTAAACTCATTCCGTTGTGTTTAAGTCCTGCCATCCGTTCTGCCCTACCCGAACCCCAAAACGTGGCCGGGGGAACTCTACCAGAAATGAAAGCAGCTGTTCTAGCTGCCATAGGCTACAATAGGGGTGACCCAGCACAAGGCTTAATCAATTACCAATAAGAGAGAGGAGAACATCTGATAGCCTATGCTGGCAAACATGGAACTAATTTGTTGCGGTTTTTGGCCAATTAACTTGAGTCTAATTAAACGCACACTACCGGTCCACATGGATCCGGACCCTGATAGCAAATGCTACTGAGGGGAGTCGGAAAGCCTGTGAGAATTTTGACCCTGATGATAATACACACAGAGAAGCCTGCGCCATCCGCAAAATGACTCGTGTGGGAACAGGAAGTCAGACAAACAGACATCCCCGAGCCCACAAAATACGGTAAGGTGAACCCGATCCACAGATCTGGCCTTGGCCAGGGGGAGGTGGAAACAGGGGACAGAGAAACTCACCCCCATATATCCCTATCAATCATCGATACGCAAGATTGCTGACCCACGCAGAACCCCGATATATTCCCAACCCCAGGTACAGGGAACAAGATAAACCCAATCCCAGATATGCATCCCCGCAAGCACAGGCTTATAACTGCAGGCAACCCAACCATTTCGCCTGTAGGGCAACACCAAACTTCAAGGGACCAGCGAACCCCCACACACCCCTGCTGATCATTGACACAAGGAATCACAAAGCTGCATAGGACGTAGGCCCAGCAACCACCCTCCCCACTCCCCGCAAAACCCCTCCCCCTCCCCCACCCTGCCCCAATACGGAGAATGATATAGAGCTGAGCCCAGAGGCCCAAGCCCACAAGCACTATGTCATACCTGCGGGCAACCCAACCATTTTGTCCAGAACTGTAGGGAACAACCCAACCATCCCACACAACCATCTCAGCGGTTCCCTGATGATGGACCCTGATCCATGCTCCTCGAAAGACTGATCCGACAAGCAGCTATAACCCCCACCCTGTATCCCCAGGACCAGCACACACACCCTCAGTTCCCACCCCAATTTACAGGGCTTCAGGAATAAAACCCTGCCCCAAGGAACACCAACAAAAAGGATGGGGAACCTGCAAACCTTACCCCCAATGGCACCCCTGGCACCAGGACTCCCAGAACCATTTGTCCCGGCTCTCACTACCAGAGGTGGTAACACAGTGGGTACTTGATAGTCAAAGCACACCCGCATAGGTTCCCTCCACTAAGAAAGAATCAGGACATCACAGTCCAGATTGTAAATAGCTTTATCCAAATACTCCACACATTATCCAATCAAAAAGGGTTTGTTATCTGCCCACATTACACTGCGTCATAATCTTCCCACGCACCACAGTTTGGTTGTGGGATGAGGAATCTAATGTTATTCTGTGCCATAGTCCTCCGATAACAAGGACACATGCCACATTCCCAACATTTTATTTTTATGTTCTGCAAACTCTTTACTCCACTCAACTCCATTATCTCCAATTGCTGGCCAACTCTTTGTATGATTCCATTGGGCTTTTATTATTCATTTACTGATTTCTTTGTTTTTTTTTAACAAAGAGGGGAGTCACACGACATTCTTGTAATGAAATGAAAAAGTGAATCAGGTATTAATAAGAATTAGGTGCTGTCTTGATCTCCCCCAGAATGAACTATATACTTCTCTGCTATCTGGGACTCCTCATCTCAGACCGAACTATAGACACCAATCAACCAAAGACCAGAAGATCAACCTCCGATACCCTGGATATGTGTGGTTGACCCCACCAGATGCAGGCAAATGTGAGGATGGCATCCTATGGGTACACCCTAATAAAAGTATCACCTGTGGGTGTAACAACCAAAGAGTGGTATATAGGAAAGATAATGGGAGCTCTGATTACTGCCCCTTAAGGGCGACCCTCACTAATGATTGGTAGGCACATACTAACCATAGGTGCATGGAGCTAACCTATTTAGCCCCATGGCTCAGAAAAAGGGCTGGAATTAGGAAAGAATTGCCCCGGTAAGGTTATTCAAAACAAGTATATCTACTATGAAATTAAGCATGGGTTAAGATCTACTGTTAGCACAACCGTCTCCACTTGTCCCGGAACCAGCCCAGGGCCCCAAAATGTGTTGATAGTAGAACATACAGGGAAAATATTATTCGACAACACACACTATGAATTGGTACCAGCAGTGGTAGATTTAACCAGAACACAATTACCAGACTGGTGTCCCTCTCCACTTAGAAAATTGTACCTCCACTTGACCCAGAAGCTCCTAAGCCGAAAGACTGGGACACGCGCGGAGGAAGAGATGCTCAGGTCAAAGGAACGCAGGAGGAGGGAAATCCTGAATGATCTGGCGACTGCATACAGAGCAGGGGTATCCACCATTAATGTACTGGATCTGGCTGATTTGGATAATAAGCTGAGAATCCTAACCCGACAAGTTAAACAGACCTTGGACAGCTTAAATGAAAATGCTGGGCAAGATGCCAAGGAAGATTTGGCTGAGGACAGGGCTAGTAGCCTTATAGTTAGTGTGGTAGAAGGACGTGCTCAAACTATTAATCAAATCGCCTGGGAGAGGGTGGAAGACGATGCCAGGCAACAGAACCGAACCCTATGTAGCACCTATGGACAATGGATGGTCGAGCAGTTAAGAAAGAATTTCAACCAGATTAGCAGGGGGAAGCTCTGTCCTGGATCAGTGATGAACAGATTGAACACCTGTACTGGGGAAAAAGACACCCCAATGTCACCAACTGCCAATTACGGCAACTGACCAAGGTCTAGTCTAACGATAGTTGTAGAGGAACCCCCAAGACTGCACTAGGAATGGTATTGGGGTTTCTAACACCATTCCTTAAAAGATAAGGTCAGGTTGAGACTTTTTGAAGCCGAAGATATAGGGATCATTAAGGGAGGGAAGTGGATGGGATACCAGGGAACTCTACCGTACGTGGTTGAGAAAGGAGGGAAGCTTGTAGGCACCAGTCCGGAGAAATGTGAACACAGGCAGAATGGTTGTCTGTCCATATCCGGTGTATGAAAAAGAACAACATTTTCATGTTGTCTAAACATAGACAAGGGTCATGGGTGGAAGTGGGAACATCGAGGTGGCGGGGCAGGCTCGTTGGACCGAAGGGCCTGTTTCCCGTGCTGTGTTGTTCTTTGTTCTTAACTTGCTCTGTGTGGATTAGAACAACCACTAATCTAAATTGTACACTAAAAATTTGAAATTTGGAAAGGGATGTCATCCAGGTGGTTTACAGGGGGAGAGAAATTATTGCATTACAACATTGGTAGAAAATTACCAGAATGGGCCAGCCATTTGTAACATCTACAACACTACCTTTTGCATTAAACCACAAATTCCCGCTAGGATAGGATTAATTGAGATGGTAGGCGTACACAGAAGCGAGAAATTGAGGCAAAGCTTGGGAGACTATTTTGAAAAATTTGATACTGGAATAACACTTCTCCCCAAGAAACTTCAACAAATTCAGGCACAATTAATCACAGTACACAAGATCTTTGTCAAAATGGTGCAACGAACAGGGGAAATAGAAAAGAACATTAGAGAAATTAGAGTCATTACATGATGAGAGGACCTCTAGGAATGGAGTTCAAATGTCCAAATCCACCCATGGGTCCGCATTCTGTCACACCTGGCCATAATAGGAATCCTACTTATGGCAATGTACCTAACAATCTTCACATTTAAATTCACCTGATGGAAAAAGGAATTTCTGCAAAACTTGGACTCGGCAAGGACCATCCGACATCAGGAAAGGCTCTACCATCAAGAGCCTGGATACTCTCCCATCTATATTTAATATGTTTTGTTACTTGTCATTTTGTACTCTTTATTGCTTTGTTTTGTACATATCCAATTGATGTATTTTTTTTTAAATTATTTTACTTCACTTAATTTTGTTGGTACTACTGTGGGTTACGGATGACACTATCAACCCCAGGTTCGGAGTACTTGCTTGTTGAGATGGTTTGGTAAGAATGGTGTGATCTGGTTCGCCGGTGTTCACTGGATCAAGAGGAGGGAATCTGGTAATATAAACAGGGCTCAGACTTAAGGCTGATAAAATTAGATATCCTAAATTTAAAAAATTGGGCATATTAAAATCAAACACAATCAAACCTGGGGCAGGACAGCTGTACAAAAACTCAAACATGTCTGGGCCTGACCACCAATCACCCATCAAAGTTTGTTACACTCTACTGATAAAGAACACAGAAAGAGAGAGAGAAGACTTCAATCAAGAGCACAGAGAGGGGCGATACTTCAATAAAGAGTGCAGAGAGAGCCGAGTCATCAAGGCGAGGGTGGTAAGGGTATGGAATGCCTTGCCTGCGTTAGTTGTAGATGCGCCAAGTTTGGTGGCGTTTAAGAGGTTAGTAGATAAGTTTATGGATGAAAAGGGAATGGTTTAGGTTAGAGGGTCACTGCTTGTTCCTAATTGGTCGGCGCAACATTGAGGGCCGAAGGGCCCGTTCTCGCTGTAATGTTCTATGTTCTATGTTCTATAAACAGTATGGGGAGAGAGAGAGGCGAGATTTCAATAAAGAGCACAGAGAGAGAAAGAGAGGCAAGACTGCAATAAAGAGCACAGAGAGGTGACAATAAAGAGCTCAGAGAGAGAGGTGAGACTGCAATAAAGAGCACAGAGAGGGAGATGCAAGACAGCAATAAAGATTGTAGCGAGAGAGGTGAGACTTCAATAAAGAGCACAGAGAGTGGGAAGACTTCAATAAATAGCATGGGGAGAGAGACAAGATGGCAAAAACAAGAACTGAGAAAGAGAGGCCAAACTTCAATAAAGAGCGCAGAGAAAGGCGAGACTTTAATATAGAGCACAGAGAAAGGCAAGACTTCAATAAAGTGCACAGAGAGAGAGAAAGGCAAGACTGCAATGAAGAGCATAAAGAGTAACAGGTGAGACTGCAATAAACAGTGTGGAGAGAGAGGCGAGACTTCAATAAAGAGCACAGACAGGGAGAGGCCAGACTGCAAAAAAAGAGCACAGAGAGTGGTGAGACATCAATAAAGTCTACGGAGAGGGAGACTGCAATAAAGAGTGCACAGAAAGGGGCAAGACTTCAATAAAGAGAACAGAGTGAGAGAAAGAGACAGAGAGAGGCAAGACTGCAATAAGCAGCACGGAGAGACAGAGAGACTTCAATAAAGAGCATGGAGAGATGCAAGATGGCAATAAAGAGCAAAGAGAGAGAGAGAGAGACAAAATTTCAATAAAGAGCATGGAGGGGAGCGAGATCGCAATAAAGAGCACAGAAAGAGAAAAGCCAGACTTCAATAAAGAACAGAGAGCGAGGCGAGACTACAATAAAGAGCACAGAGAGAGAGGCAAGACTTCAATAAATAGCACAGAGAGGCAAGACTTCAATAAATAGCACAGAGAGGCAAGACTTCAATAAAGAGTGCAGAGAGGCAAGACTTCAATAAATAGCACAGAGAGGCAAGACTTCAATAAATAGCACAGAGAGGCAAGACTTCAATAAAGAGTGCAGAGAGAGAGGCAAGACTTCAGTAAGTAGCACAGAGAGAGAGTAATAAAGACACAGAGACAGAGGTGAGACTGTAATAAAGAGCATGGAGAGAGAGAGAAGTGAGACTTCAATAAAGAGCACAGAGAGAAAGGCAAAACTGCAATCAAGTTCACGGAGAGACAAGACTTCAATAAAGAACATGGAGAGAGGTGAGACTGCAATAAAGAGTACAGAGAGAGAGGCAAGATTTCAACAAAGTGCACAGAGAGAGAGAGGTAAGAGTTCATAAAGAGCACAGAGAGGTGAGACTTCAATAAAGAGCACAGAGAGAGAAAGGTGGGATTTCAATAAAGAGCAGAGAAAAGACAAAACATCAATAAAGAGTATAGAGAGAGAGGCAAGACATCAATAATGAGAACAGAGAAAGGCGAGACTTCAATAAAGAGCAGAGAGAGGTGAGACTCCAGTAAAGAGCGTGGAGAGACAGAGAAGTGGGACTGCAATAAAGAGCGCAGAAAGAAATGAAACTGCAAAAAAAAAGCAGAGAGAGAGAGAAGCGAAACTTCAATAAAGACTAGAGAGAGAGAGAAAGAGAGGCGAGACTTCATTAAAGAGCGCAGGGACAGGCGAGACTGCTATAAAGAGCACAGAGAAACAGGCGAGACTTCAATAAAGAATAGAGAGAGAGAGAGGCAAGACTTCAATAAAGTGGATAGTCTGGAGTGCTGTGGATAGTCTGGAGGGATGTCAGAAGTTGCAGCAAGACATAGTTAAGATGCAAGACTGGGCGGAGAAGTGGCAGATAGACTTCAACTTGGATAAATGTGTAATGGTCCATTTTGGCAGGTCCAATGGGATGAAGGAGTACAATATCAACGGTAGGACTCTTAGCGGTGTTGAGGAGCAGAAGGACCTTGGGGTCCAGGCCCATAGGACTGTTAAATTGGCCTCGCAGGTGGAGGATGTGATCAAGAAAGCGTATGGTGTATTGGCCTTCATTAATGGATGGATTGAGTTTAGGAATCGGGAGGTAATGCTGCAACTTTATAAGACCCTAGTCAGACCCCACTTGGAGTACTGTGTGCAGTTCTGGTCACCTCATTACAAGAAAAATGTGGAAGCTATTGAGAGGATGCAGAGGAGATTTACAAGGATGTTGCCTGGATTGGGAGGCATGCCTTATGAAGATAGGTTGAGAGAGCTAGGTCATTTCTCCCTGGAGAGACGAAGGTTGAGAGGGGACCTGATAGAGGTTTATAGGATGTTGAGAGGAATAGATAAGGTGGATTCTCGGTGGCTATTTCCCAGGGCTGAAATGGTCGCTATGAGAGGACACAGGTTTAAGGAGCTGGGGAGTAAGTAGAGAGGAGATGTTAGAGGTAAGTTTCTCACTCAGAGGATGGTGAGTGAATGGAATTGGCTGCTGTCAGTGGTGGTGGAGGCAAACTCGTTGGGGTCTTTTAAGAGACTTCCGGATGAGTACATGGGATTTAATGGGATTGAGGGTTATAGGTAAGCGTAGTAAGTAGGGATACGATCAGCGCAACTTCTGGGCTGAAGGGCCTGTTTGTGCTGTAGTGTTCTATGCTCTCAGAGTGTGGAGAGAGAGAGGCGAGACTGCAGTAAAGAGAGCAGAGAGAGGCGAGACTGCAGTAAAGAGAGCAGAGAGAGGCGAGTCTGCAAACAAAAAGCAGAGTGAGAGGGGCAAGACTTCAATAAAGAGCAAAAAGAGACAGCGAGACTTCAATGAAGAGCACGGAGAGAGATATGAGACTTCAATAAAGAGGACAGAGAGAGAGGAGAGACTGTAATAAAGAGCACAGAGGAGGCAAAGCTGCGATAAAGAGCATAGAGAGAGAGAGAGAGAGAGGGGCGAGACTTCAGTAAAGAGCACAGAGAGAGGCAAGACTGCAATAAAGAGCTCAGAGGATGGCAATAAAGAGCACACAGAAAGAGGAGGCGAAATGTCAATACAGAACTCAGAGAGAGAAGTGAGAGAATGGCAAGATATCAAGAAAAATCACACAGGGAGAAATGAGACTTCAAAAAGAGCATTGGGCAAGATGGGTGACCTCGATAGAGAGAGCATAAAGAGAGGCGAGATTGCAAGAGTGAGGGAGACTTCAGTAATGGTAACATCCAGGTCAGAAACTTTAAGGGTTTTTGTAAAGTTATTCTAGATCCTAAGTTTTACATTTAACTGATGAACAAAAAGCATTTCACTCCAGGTATGATTCGAGTGGTCCACTAGGAAGCTTTTATCAAATCAAATTTATTGAAGAGCAATATAATAAAAAGAATTAGCAAAACTTAAACATGACATAATACACATCCTAACAACTAACTATCTCTGTTGTTCCAAGGTAAAGCAACATCCCACAGACGTACATCTTTCTTCAGACTTAAATTGCGCAAAAACAAACATGATGCTGGACCTTCAGCTTTGTAACACTAAAGGACAGAAATCCAAACCAGCAATTTTCAGAGAGGATAACCCTCAAAACAGCAAAACTTCAGACAGCTAAACAGACCAATCTCTGGCAGCTTCCAAAAACAGCCAATAACACAAAAGGATTTCCAACTGCAGTGATAGATAAAATCACTGCTATCTCTCTTGACTTCAAGAAGCTTCTGAGAAATAAAACTAAAATTAGAATTCTCAATGAAAACAGCTGTCCTGAGCATCATGACCTGACTTGTTAGTCACCTCTAAGCTCTAATCTGCCAGCCCAAGGGAAGACTGAAATAACAGAACACTGCATTGGTACCAATAAAGGACACTGGCTACAAATAGCAGTGTACCAACAAAATCCTAGCGGCTGCTAAAACATCTTGCAGATAAACATGATTAAAATATATTTTTAAAGGCACAGTATTGTCATACTTATCCCCTTAAGAACAAATGGACCATCAGTGGCACTGGTGAGGCCACAACTGAAGTACTGTGTGCAGTTTTGGTCCCCTTATTTATGAAAGGATATATTGGCCTTGGAGGGAATACAGAGAAGGTTCACCAAGCTGATATCGGAGATGAGGGGGTTAGCTTATGAGGAGAGATTGACTACATTGGGCCTACATTCGCTGAAGTTTAGAAGGCTAAGGGGGGACTCTATAGAGACTTACAAGATAATGAAAGAGCTAGATAGGGTAGCAGTAGAGAGATACTTTCCACTTAGAAAGGAAACCAGAACTAGAGGGCACCGCACCACAATAAAGCGAGGAGGCAGTTTAGAACAGAGTTGAGGAGGAACTTCTTCTCTCTGAGGATGGTGAATCTCTGGAATTCTCTGCCCATTGAAGCAGTGGAGACTACCTCATTGAATATGTTTAAATCATGGGTAGATAGATTTCTGATCAATAAGGGAATTAAGGGTTATGGGGAGCAGGTGGATAAGTGGAACTGAACCACTTCAGATGAGGAGGTGACGAAATCAGTGGACGAAGGGCGAGCCGTTGATGTTGTCTATTTGGATTTTAATAAGGCATTTGACAAAGTCCCTCATGGGAGGTTAGTCGAGAAGGTCAAGGCAAATGGGATACAAGGACAGGTAGCTAGATGGATAAGTAACTGACTTGGTAATAGGAGACAGAGAGTGTTGCTGTAGCTGGAGGTTGGTCACTAGTGGTGTGCCGCAGGGCTGGAGTGATCAGCAAGTTTGCAGATGATACAAAGATGGCTGGACTTGCGGATAGTGAGGAGCATTGTCAGGCGATACAGCAGGACATAGATAGGCTGGTAGCTTGGGCAGACAGATGGCAGATGGAATTCAATCCTGGTAAATGTGAGGTGATGCATTTCAGGAGAAAGAATGTAGGGGGGAGGTATATGATAAAGGGTAGACCTATTAAGAGTATAGAAACGCAGAGGGACCTGGGGGTGCAGGTGAACAAGTCTCTGAAGGTGGCAGAGCAAGTGGAAAAGGTTGTGAAGAAAGCATATAGTATGCTAGCCTTTATAGGAAGGGTTATAGAGTACAAGAGCTGGCCTTTAATGTTGCAGTTGTATAAAACGCTGGTTAGACCTCATTTGGAATACTGCGTCCAGTTCTGGTTGCCTTACTACCGGAAGGACGTGGAGACTCTGGAGAGAGTGCAGAGGAAGTTTACCAGGATGCTGCCTGGTATGGAAGGTCTGAGTTACGAGGAGAGATTAGGCAAATTGGGACTGTTTTCCTTAGAAAGGCGTAGACTTAGAGGAGATCTGATAGAGGTGTACAAGATTATGAAGGGGATAGATAGAGTAAAAATGGCTAAGCTTTTTCCTAGGATGGACTCAAATAGCACGAGGGGTCATGGGCTTAGGGTGAGGGGGGTAAGGTATAATTTGGATGCTAGAGGGAGTTTTTCACACAGAGGGTGGTGGGGGTATGGAATGCGCTGCCAAGTGAAGTGGTGGAGGCAGGTACTCTGGAGTTATTTAAGAAATACTTAGATGGGCACATGAACAGAATGGGAATGGAGGGGTATAGAAAACTGATTTTAAAATAGGGATCATGAGCCTTGGGAGTCCCTGGGAAGTGTGTAAATAGATGATGATATTGATGTACTTGTTTTTATCCTACAGGTGCTTTGGTCCACCATGTTGTCTAACGAGGGGCATACACGCAATGGGTCGTGAGAGGGCTGCTCTTGGATTTTTTTGTCGAGAGTATCCTAGTGCTTCACATCGTTAGTGTATGCTTTACTTGGACCATCTGATGGGCAACACGACAGCTCAGTGACTATCGCTGTGCTGTGCAGATACATGGATTTGGGCCTGTGTCTGTGGGAGTTTGAACAACAGGATGTTGTTCAATCCTGATAAATGTGAGGTGATGCATTTCGGGAGAAAGAATGTAGGGGGGAGGTATATGATAAAGGGTAGACCTATTAAGAGTATAGAAACGCAGAGGGACCTGGGGGTGCAGGTGAACAAGTCTCTGAAGGTGGGTTTTTTCCGGGTGCTCCGGTTTCCTCCCACATCCCAAAGATGTGCTCTTAGGCTAATTGGCAAAACAAATTCTCCCTAAATTGACTCCCTGTCATGATCTTGTTGAATGGCGGGGCAGCCTCGAAGGTTAGATGGCCCACCCCTGCTCTTATTTCTTATATTCTTATAATATTCAAAGATGACTTCATTTTTCGAAATCTGTTAGTTTCACACAACTTGTACTCCACGATAGATATTATACATGTATATATATATATACAGATACATTTTACAAAATCAAAACACGCAAACACAACGATTTTCAGTTCTTGCCTTCCAGCATCAAACATTCCTTCTTCTTTCATCAAATGCATGATAAAGCATTGGTAAACACATTTTCTCTTCCTGCCGCATGTATAATTTTCAAATCAAATTTCATTAACAGCCTTGCATTTTTATTTATAAATTTCTCCAGAAGTGTTAATGGATTCTGATCAGTATACGCAATCGTCTCAGATGAATTACTGATAATGTGGAATGTTGCAACGCCAGCCCCAAACTCAGGGTCTCCTTCTCAATTATTGAATATTTCTTCTGATGACCATTTTGCTTTTTAGAAAAATACCCAATAGACTGTTCTATTCTTTCATCATCTTTTCGTAACAGACATCCACATCCCTCGCATCAATGGCCACCTTGAGTGGTTTTGCATAATCTGTAAACACAGGAGCTGTAGTTAACACAGCCTTCAGGGTGTCAAATGCCTGCTGACACTCCGCCGTTCACTGAAATTTGCTGTGGTTTTTCAGTAGGCCAGTCAGTGGAGCAAGTACGCTGATAAAATTCGGCATCAATTTCCTGTAAAAACCACTCCAGCCCAGAAATCTCCCTTTTTGTCGATGTTATTGGGAACTTCCCAATAATCTGTTTTCACATCCCGTGGGACCATCTGTTCAATTATATCACTGCAGAACATGACGTGGGTTTTTCCAAACTCACTCTTAGCCAGGGTTACCACCAATCCCACCTCCTGGAGTCAATTGAACGACTTATGACTTATGGTCTTATCAGAGTGACTTCTAAGGGGCAATCCGGACAAATACACGAATAGGATGGGAACGGAGGGATATGATCCCCGGAAGAGTAAGGGGCAGCATGGTCAGTGCAGGTTTGCAGGGCTGAAGGGCCTGTTCCTGTGCTGTAATTTTCTTTGTTCTTTTAGTGCCTAGGCCTCTGCACCTTCATCCTGGTCACTCTTCCAGCAGATTGCTCTCCCACCATATGACAGTCAGTGACAGCCTCCTTGCCCTCCTGCCTGAGGGCCTGCCACTGGCTGCTCCTGGGCTGGCCTCCCCACTTTCTCCATCTCCTGAGCCACCTCCTCCTCCTCAGCCGCTACCATGATGGCCAGCTCCAGATCATTAAGACCAAGATCCATTCTGGGAAAAAGAGATTGATAGCTACCCATCATTGTCCATCTCCATCACTCCCCTCATCCCTCACTGGGACTAGTCCTCCCTCTTGTGGATGCTGGCAACACAACACATTCTGTGCTGCCAGACGATTAGTTTGCTTGTCATTTTCATCGACACCACAACCGGCAGGGGGAGCATGCAACTTGACCATTGCGTCCCCTTGACCCATTCCCTTCCAGGCATGTGTTGCAGCTCAGGGACATGGGGCAGCGACAGACTACGATCACAAAATGGATCCCCATTAATTGCAGAGTACACGCAGTATGAGCGTCTGTGTTAACCCGAACACCCATGCTTGGAGCACCAGCTGCTTGAATTGATTAGCTCTTAAATATTACATGGTACACTCCCACCCTTTACTCCCTAAAACTCAGTCAGTCCAGTCCCTCACCACAACGAGGACAAAGAACAAAGAAAAGTCACAGCACAGGAACAGACCCTTCGGCCATCCAAGCTTGGGCCCATCGAATTTGCACCAACCACAATCCCATCCAGGCCCTTCCTCCATATCTCTACATATTTACACACTAATCCCTCTAACGTATACATCTCCCAATTCTAAGGGGCAATTTTTAGCATGGCCAATCAACCTAACTGGCACGTCTTCAGACTGTGGGAGGAAGCCAGAGTACCTGGAGGAAACCCACACAGACACGAGGAGAATGTGCAAACTCCACACAGACAGTGATCCAAGCCCGGAATCGAACCCAGGTACTCGGAGCTGTGAAGCAACACTGCTAACCACTGTGTGACCGTGCCGCCCTCTTCACAATCCTCTGCACTATCTGCAACTCCACAACTTTTGTAAGCTGTGAATTTATTAATCAGACCACTACATTTTCTTCCAAATCATTTATACGAACAACAAAGATCCCAGAACTGATCCCTGTGGAACATCGCTAAACACAGCCTTCCATTCAGAAAAGTATTCTCCACTGCTATCCTATGTCTTCTATGGCCAAGCCGATTCTGTATCCATTTTGCCAGGTCTCCTCTGATCCTTTCAGACTTCACCTTTTGTACCAATCTACCATGAGATAGAATGGATGGGGTGTCAGGGAGGAGGTAGTACCTCTGGTGGGGGAATATGTCACATCCTTTCAGGGTGGTTTGTCCACCCTTTGTCCCCACTTGGCACTCAGCTCTCACCTGTGGCTCCCCGTAGCTGTTTGCATCCAACAGCGGTCACACCTCGTGCAACGGCCTCGACAAGCCGGCTAAACCCGGTGAGGACGGCCGACGGGTCTCAACCCTCGGTGAGATAGGGAGGTGTCCATCTCAGCATGTGTAGACAGACTCTGGCAGATTGAGCAGATGAGACCAATGGAAGGTCAACGATCAAGAAGGTGGTCTCTACAAGCGTCATGGAACGTGAAGAGCAGGACAAGACACAGAAGACATTCTGGTAATCCACTGCGCCTAGGCCCATCCCCAGCCATCTTGACTCTTGTCTTGCCACTGGATCTAGATGGGAATTGGGAAGTGAGAGTGAGGCTGACGCTGTGTAATTCTCCCTCACTTTAATCCAAATCAAGCGCTAATCTCAACACCATTATCATCATCAGTGTTCTGTTCAACCCTTGAAGTTCTGTGGCCATGGGTGAGTGACGAAGCAGCAGGTGTGGATACACTGGGAGCTGTAGTCACGGACCTGCATGCAGGGAGCTCAGGTCTAATGGTCATTTTCCACTGACCGAAGCAGCAGTGAAACTCGGCGTCTACCTGGGTAACTGAGCAGTCCTCTTTAGGAATGCATTGCTCACCTCCGTAGAATGAGGAAGGGGCTAGAAAAGGCGCCCTAAACATTGCCTGCTTCACTGCACCCTGGCCAGTTTACCGCGGCTGGTGAGGATCCCATCTTGTGGTCGAACTAACAAAATAAAACAAAAGGTGATACTGCTCGCCATTGGCACTTGGAATGTGTGCATGCTTTTGGACAACCCTACAGCAGACAGACCACAGAAAAGAACAGCCTTAGTTTCCAGAGAGCTTGCAAGATTCCAATTTGACATTGCAGCCCTGAGCGAAACTCTTCTTGCCAACGCAGGTCAGTTGATTGAAATGGGAGATGGATACACTTTTCTCTGGAGTAGTTGTGGCAGTCTTGAGAATCGTGATGCTGGAGTTGGATTCACCATCAGGAGTCACCTTGTTTGGAAACTTGATAGTCTACCCAAGGGCGTGAATGACCGGCTTATGATATTATAGCTTCCGCTACAGAACAGAAGTCAAGCCACCATGAGTCTCCACTGATCTATATCCTGCTGCATCCTCTGAGCGTCCTCATTGCCATCCGCAAATCCACCAATCTTTATGTCATCCACAAACTTACTAATCAATCCAGTTACATTTTCCTCCAAATCATTTATATATATATATTACAAACAGCAAAGGTCCCAGCACTGATCCCTGAGGAGCACCACTTTTCACAGCCCTCGATTCAGAAACGCACTCTTCCATTGCTATCTTCACTGGTCTTCTTTGACCAAGCCAGTTTTATATTCATCGTGCCAGCTCACCTTTGATTCCATGCGACTTCACCTTCTGCACCAATCTGGGATCGTGGACCTTGTCCTCATCAATCATCTTCATCACTTCCTCAAAAAATTCAATCACTTTTGTAAAGCATGACCTCCCCTTCACAAAACCATGTTGCCTCTCACTAATACTTCCACTTATTTCGAAGTGGAAATAAATCTTGTCTCAAAGAATCCTCTTGAATAATTTCCCTGTCACTCATGTAAGGCTCACCAGCCTGTAATTACCTGGATTATTCTTGCTACCGTTCTTAAACAAAGGAACAACATTGACTATTCTCCAATCCTCTGAAACATCCCCTGCAACTAGTGAGAATGCAAAGATTTCTCTCAAGGCCCCAGCAATTTCCTCTCTCAGTATTCTGGGGTATATCCCATCAGGGCCTGGAGATTTATCTACCTTGATATTTCTCAAGAACCCCAATACCTCCTCCTTTTTGATTTCAACATGATTCAATCTACACATCCTTTCCCAGACTCATCATCCGACAAGTCCTTCTTTTTAGTGAATACTGACACAAAGTACTCATTTAATCCCTCGCCCATTTTTTCTGGTTCCATGCATTGATTCCCTCCCTTGTATTTGAATGGGCCAATCCTCTCCCTGGCTACACTCTTGCTCCTTATATATGTGTAAAAAGCCTTGGGATTTTCCTTAATTCTGCTGGCCAATGCTTTTTCATGACCCCTTTTAGCTCTTCTTACTCCTTGCTTAAGTTTCTTCCTATTTTTCTTGTATTTCACACTTGCTTTGTGTGTTCCCAGCCTCATAGCTTTGATAAATGCTTCCTTTTCCTCTTTGACCAGGTTCACAATATCTCTCGTTATCCAAGGTTCCCAAAACTTGCTATACTTATCCTTCATCCTTACACGAATTGGCTGATTCTGAATCCCTATCAACTTACACTTGAAAGCCTCCCAAATGCCCAGATGTTGATTTGCCCTTAAGCATTTGCCCTCAATCTACATTCTTCAGTTCCTGCCTAACATTATTTTAATTAGCCTTCCCCTAATTTAGCACCTTAACTTGAGGATGACTTACCTTTATCCATCAGTAGCTTAAAGCTTACTGAATTGTGGTCACTGTTCTCGAACTGCTCCCCTACTGAAACACCAATCACCTCGCTGAGCTCATTCCCCAATACCATGTCCAGTATGGACCCCTTCCCTAGTTGGATATCGACATACTGTTTTGGGAAGCCCTCCTGGATGTTCCTTACAAACTCTGACCCATCCATGCCCTTGGTACTAAATGAGTGCCAGTCTCATTAATGTAAGGAAAGTTAAAATCTCCCACCACAACAAAACTGTTACTTTCACACCTTGCCAAAATCTGCCTACCCATCTGTTTTTCAACCTCCCACTTGAAATTGGGTGCCCTATAGCGAACCCCCAACACTGTGACTACACTTGTCCTATTCCTGAGCACCACCCATACTGCTTCGCTGTATGAGCCCTCCGAGGTATCTTCCTGGTACAGCTATGATATTCCCCTTAACCAGTAGAGCAACTCCCTTTAATTCTTCTTCACTGTCCTCATCACCACTCTCAACTTTTCCCTTTATCTCTGCCTTTTAAGTTGGCGTTCACTTTTAGTGCTAGTTTTCGAAATTCACATCATCTCTTTTATACCTGCCGGGATTATTCTTGTCCTTAGCATTTTCCTTGCCTGTAATTCAAACAGTTTCAATTGTTTTGCTTTTTTTTTGCTGCAATTGTCTCCCCTCCTTTCACTTTTGCTACTGTTTTTCTCTCTCTCCTCTGCTTTTAATCACAATTCAAACTGTTTCATTTCCTTTCCGTGTTCAAGCTGTTTCGTTTGTAATTGAATTCTAGCCACTTCCAATGACTCCGACTGTGTTTCTGGCAATTTTAAATGCTGTGCTATTGTTGCAATTATCTCTGCCTTCCTCGTCCTTTCAGGTAATATCAACTGCAGCATTTTTACCAATCCTGAAAGCTTTGTTTGAATACCTTTTTGTAAACCACCCTGAATGACTTCTTCGACACTCAGGAAACTTGTAGCCACTGAAAGAGCCATTATTCCATGAGGCACGCCCTATTTAAATTGAAGGCATTGCATCCTAATGAAACAACATAAATATACTCACCACTTACTTCTTTGGGTTCAATAATTCCAAAGCTTATACGGAACAAAGATTTTAATCCTGCAAAGAGCCCCCAGTTGTTAGTCTAGATCCTACATTTTACATTTAATTTTGGCATTGATGAGCATAAATTGTTTCACTCCAGGTACAATTCAAGTGATCCATTAGGAAGCTTTTATCAAACAAAGCTTATTGAAGAACACAGTTAGGATATAACACAAAGAATTGGCAATATTTAAATATGACATAGTATACCTCCTAACAGCTAGCTACCTCTGCTGTTCCAAGGTAAAGCAACATCCCACAGATTATACATCCTTCTTCAGACTTAGGTTGTGCAAAAACAAATACAGTCACATAATGCTGGATCTTCAGCTTTGTAGCACCTATGGATGGAAATCCAAGCCAGCAGTTTTCAGAGACGGATATATATTCAAAGCAGCAAAACTTCAGAGAGATAAACACAGTCTCTGGCAGCTTCCAAAACTACCCAACCAGACAACAGGATCTCCAAGTGCAGAGATCACTGTTGTCTCTCTCAGCTTCAAGCAGCTTCTGAAAAACAAAACTAAAACTAGAATTTTCTATGAAAGTTGCTGTTCCGAGCAACATGACTCGACTTGTCAATCACGCTCAATCAAGCTCTAATCTGCCATCCTAGGAGAACACTGAAATAACAGAACACTGCATTAGTAACAAAAAAGGACATTGACTATAAACATCACAGTACCAAAATCCCAACAACAGCTCAAACATATTGCAGAGAAACATGATTAAAATAATCCCTCAAAAGCATAGTATCATCCCAGTAAAGAGCATGGAAGAGAGAGAGAGAGATGAGACTTCTATCAAGTGCAGAAGAAGAGGTGTGACTTCAATAAAAAGCGCAGGATGACAGAGGCAAGACTTCAGGAAAGAATGTAGAGTGAGAGAAGCAAGACTTCAATAAAGGGCACAGATTGAGAGAAACAAGACTTCAATAAAAAGCACAGGGTGAGAGAAACAAGACTTCAATGAAGAGTGCAGGGTGAGAGAAGGAAGACTTCAACAAAGAGCTCTGAGAGAGAGGCAAGACTTCAATAAAGAACGCAGGGTGAGTGGAATAAGACTTCAATAAAGAACGCAGGATGAGAGAGGAAAGACTTCAGTAAAGAGCACAGGGTGAGAGGTGAGACATCAATGAAGAGTGCAGAGAGAAAGGCAAAGACTTCAATCAAGAACTTAGGGATAGAGGGTTCAGGACTACAATAAAGGGTGTCAGAAGACAGTTGGGATTTCAATAAAGAGTGCAGAGAGAGAGGTGAGACTTCAATAAAGAGCATGAAGAGAGACAAGACTCAAGCATTTTTATAAATGACCTGGATGAGGGAGTGGAGGGATGGGTTGGTAAGTTTGCTGATGACACAAAGGTTGGAGGTGTTGTGGATAGTGTGAAGGGATATCAAGAAGTTGCAACGAGACATTGATAGGATGCAAGACTGGGTGGAGAGGTGGCAGATGGAGTTCAACCCAGGTAAGCGTGAAGTGGTTCATTTTGGCAGGTCAAATAGGATGGCAGAATTTAATGTTAATGATAGGGAGTGTGGAAGATCAGAAGGATCTTGGAGTCCGAGTTCATAGGATGCTCAAAGCAGTTGTGCAGGTTGAAGCTATGGTTAAGAAGGCATTTGGTGTACTGGCCTTCACCAATCAAGAAATTGAGTTTAGGAGTCGAAAGATAATTTTCTAGCTTATGGGACCCCACATGGAGTACTGTGCTCAGTTCTGGTCTCCTCATTACAGGAAGAACGTGGAAGCCATAGAAAGGGTGCAGAGAAGGTTTACAAGGATGTTACCTGGATTGGGGAGCATGCCTTATGAAGATAGGTGGAATGAGCTTGGCCTTTTCTCCTTGGAGAGATGAAGACTGAGGGGTGATCTGATAGAGGTGTATAAGATGTTGAGAGATATTGACTGAGTGGATAGTCGGAGGCTTTTTCCCAGGGCTGAAATGGTTGCCACAAGAGGACACAGGTTGAAGGTGGTGGGGAGTAGGTACAGAGGAGATGTCAGAGGTAAGCTTTTCACTCAGAGGATGGTGGATGTGTGGAATGAGCTGCTGGCAATGGTGGTGGAGGCAGATTTGATAGAGTCTTTTAAGAGACTTTTGGATAAATACATGGAACTTAGTAAGATAGAGGGTTATAGGTAAAGCTAGTCATCTCTAAGGCAGGGACATGTTTGGCACAACTTTGTGGGCTGAAGGGCCTGTATTGACTTGTAGTTTCTCTATGTTTCTAAATAAACAGTGCAGAGAGGACAGACTTTAATAAACAGCGGGGAGAGAAACGGCATTCAGTAAACAGCATGGAGGAAGAGATAAGACTTCAATAATAAGCGGGACACAGACAAGATATCTCGACACAACATGGGGAGACAGGCAAGATATCCATACAGAACGTGGGGAGACAGACGAGGTGTCTAGGCAGTACACAGGGAGACAGACAAGATGTGTAGCTAGAACATGGGGGCGGGATGCTGATGAGACTTTAACACAGAACATGGGGAGACAGACAAAGTGTAAATAAAACACAGGGAGACAGGCAAGAGGCCTATACAGAACATGGGACACAGACGAGATGTCTATACAGAAAACAGGAGGTCAGACAAGCCATCTAGACTGAACACAAGGTGACAGCTGAGACTTCAATGCAGAACACAGGTAGACGGACAACATGTCTAGACAGAACACAGGGAGACAGATGACATGTCCAGTTAGAACACGGTGGGGCTGATGAGACTTCAACACAGAACAGGGGGAAACAGACGAGATGTCTAGACAGAACTCTGGGAGACAGGCGACATTTCAACAAATAAATAACACTGGCAGACAGACAAGATGTGTAAACAGAAACGGGGAGTTGGATGAGACATTTAGACAGAATACAGGGAGAGTGATGAGACATCTATGCAGAACACAGGGAGGCAGACAAGATGATGAGACAGAACACAGGGCCTCACTTCCAGGAGCAGAAAGAGCGAGACCTGTGAGGGCCGCACTGCCACATCGCAGAGAAACGAAAATGTCACTGGTTGATTTATAACTAGATTCGTTGTTGTTCTAGACTTTCCCATTCAGCCCACAAGTTGCGCCGATCATATCCATACCTATGAGGCCTACCTATAACTCTCAATCCCATTAAATCCCATGTACTCATCAACTGTTTACTGAAATTACCTATTCTCAACTGTATTCAGATTAAAGGTAATACTGGAAATATTTTACAGATTAAATAGCTGAAAACCATTGAAAAACTTCTTAAAAAGCAAATTAAATACTAATTTTGAAAAAGGTGGAATGGAGTGCCAGTTGATGTATTGCACCTTCACGATGTGACAGTTAGTGGACCTCATTGTGGTTCCGAGTGAACACGTCTACAAGAGTTGGTCACTCGAGGACCTCTGGCTCAGAGTTATCAGCTAGAGTCTGAGCTTCAGGCACTGTGACACACATTAGGAGATAGTCACACCCCTTTGATTAACTACCTTGAATTCGAGCAGTAGTCAGGGACAGGAGAATGTGACAGTGAGTGAGGCAGGTAAAGTCATAGAGATTTACAGCATGGAAACAGGCCCTGTGGCCCAACTTGTCCATGCCTCCCAGTTTTTACCAATAAGCTAGTCCCAATTGCCTTTGTTTGGCCCATATCTCTCTATATCCATCTTACACATGTCACTGTCTAAATGCTTTTTAAAAGACAAAATTGTACCCATCTCTATCACTACCTCTGCCAGCTTGTTCCAGGCACTTACCACCTGTGTGTGAAAGAAATGTCTCTCCGGACCCTTTTGTATCTCTCCCCTCTACCTTCAACCTATGCCCTCTAATTATAGACTCCCCTACCTTTGGGAAAAGATGTTATCTATCTCATCTATGCCCCTCATTATTTTATAATCCCCCCCGAGTCGCCTCTGAGTCTCCTCACTCCAGGGAAAATTGTCCCAGTCTATCCAGCCTCTCCTTATAACTCAGATCATCAAGTCTACCAAAGTAGAGGGATTGCAAGAACCTCAACCCTTTTGTCCTTGTCCAACAGGTATGAGATTCCTACTCCTTGTGTGCATGAGAGGGGGCACTGGAGGAAGGATTAGCAAACTGACTATGGTACTGTGGTGCAGGAAGCTGTTCAATTGATGGTAAAACAGACAAAAGTAGTTGTACTTGGGGATGGTACAGTGAGAGGAACAGACACAGTTCCATGTAGCCAGGACTGAGAGTCTCAAAAGCTTGTTGCCTGCTCAGTGCCAGAATTCAGAACATCTGCTCTAAGCTGGAGACAAACTTGCAGTGGGAGGGGGAGGATTGAGTGATTGTAGTCCGTGTAGACAACAATTACATAGAACGAGCAAGGAGGTTCTGCGTAGGCAGTTTGAGGAGTAAGGCATTAAAAAACAACCTCCAAGGTTACAATCTCTGGATTATTACCCGAGCCACATACAAATTGGAAAAGAGTAGGTAAAAATTAGAGCGATGAATCCACAGTTCAAATTCCAGCCGTGGGTCACTGTCTATGTGAGTTTGCACATCCTGAGAATTGGCTGTCAGTTTGTGGGATTGGGGAAAGTGGGAACTGTACCATTGGGACTGCCTACATCGGAACAATGCTGGGAGCAGAGTTCTTGCGGACTATATAACCAGGGAGGTGGAGAGGGATTTAAATTAAAGAATGGAGTGAGATTTCAGTCGCTTGGAAAATTGGGAAGTCAAAGTTAGCGCAGGTTAGTGATTGGCCTGAGTCTCAACAAGAAAGTACCATTAGGGACAGATCATACAAAGATTATATTATACCAAGAACTCATACAAGAGCCCTAAGTAGGAGGGGGGAGGGCTCCAAGGATGAAAGGTTTAAAAAAATCAGGAGTATAAGAGGGAACAGGATAATGAGGGGAGATTGACTATCAAGGGCAGGACACAATAAGAATTCTCACAACACCAGGTTAAAGTCCAATAGGTTTATTTGGAGTCATGAGTTTTCAGAGCATTGGTCTCTCATCAGGTGACTGGCCACTCACCTGATGGAAAGGAATAATGTTCCAAAAGCTTGTGATTCCAAATAAACCTGTTGGACTTTAACCTGGTGTTGCGAGACTTCTTATTGTGTCCATCCAGTCCAATGCTGGCATCTCCATATCAAGGGCAGGACAGGAAGTGTAAACAAAAATATGTGACACAGAGCAAATCCAGAGTTGTAAACAACTGTAAACAAAAAAATCATAGCAAAATGTACTTTATCTGAATGCACAACACATTTGAACAAGAGAAATAAGTTATTAGAGTAGATTGCAACATCTCATAAGATCCCTACAGTGCAAAAAGAGACCATTTGGCCCATCAAGCCTGCACTGACAACAATCCCACCTAGGCCCTATCTCTGTAACTCCATGTATTTCCCCTGTTAATCCCTTTGACACAGTAAGAGGTCTGACAACACCAGATTTACGCATCCAATCTAATCCCTTTGACACCAAGGGACAATTCAGAATATCAACCTAACCTGCACAACATTGGATTGTGGAAGGAAACCTGAGCACCCAGATGAAACCCACACAGACAGGGGGAGAATGTGCAAACTCCACACAGACAGTGACCCAAGGCTGGAATTGAACCCAGGTCTCTCACAGTGTGAGGCAGTTATAGTGAGATCAAGCTACAATATGACAGAGCAACAGTGAGACAGAGATATAATGAAACAGAGTTACAGAAAAATGGATTTATAGTGAAACGGAGAAAGGGGTTAAGACAAGAAAGGAGTTACAGAGACACTTAGTTACAGAGAAACAGAGTTACAAAGTTACAATTCTATAGGGAAATGGAGGAAAGAAGTTAGAGAATAAAGGAGGCCCAGAGGAATTTGGTTACAGAGATACAGAGAAACAGAGTTACAGAGATACCAAGAATCAGAGCTGCAGAGAAACAGAGCTACAGACAAATGGAAAGGCAGGGTAAGAGAACAAATGAATTCCAAGAGAATTGAGTTACAGAGGAACAGAATTAGGGAATTAGCACTAGAAGGGAAGCAGCCAGAGAGACACAGTCAAAGGGAGATATACCCACACGGGGATGCAGCAAGGCGGGAGACACATCGTAAGGAGTCATAGTGGACAGAGCTACTGCCAGACATACAGAGAAATGGACTTGCAGCAAAACAAATGATGGAGAGATAGTGAAACATCGAAATAGAATTACCAGGTTTCAAAGTTACAGGGTAACAATGAAAAGTGGTTACAGATCAAAGGATATACAGAGAAATAGAGCTACAGAGGAAAAGACTTAAAGACAAATGGGATTCCAGAGATATAGAACATAGAACATAGAACATTACAGCACAGAACAGGCCCTTCGGCCTTCGATGTTGCGCCGACCAATATAAAAAGCAATGCCCCTCCAAACTAAACCATTCCCCTCTCTTCCATATACTTATCAACTAACCTCTTAAACACCACCAAACTTGGCGCATCTACAACTGCTGCAGGCAGGGCATTCCACTCCCTAACCACCCTTTGGGTAAAGATGGAACAGAGATCCAGAGCAACAGATTTACGGAGAAAAAGACAAAGGGCACACCCAATAATTTATATATAGGGAAAAGGATTTACCAAGAAACAGTATTACAGAGAAGCAGAGGGATGGAGGAAAGGATCGGCAGTGGGACGGGGCGGCAGTGGGACGGGGCGGCAGTGGGACGGGGCGGCAGTGGGACGGGGCAGCATGGGGACGGGGCAGCGGATGGCGGACAGATGGGAGGATGGTGCAACGGAGAAATGGGGCAATTGTCGTTCGGTTGTGCTGTTGCTCTGCTTTTCAGTCACTCTGCTTTTCTGTCGCTCGATTTCTCTGTCTCTCTGTAACTCGGTTTCTCTGGGCGGTATGGTTAACACTGCTGTCCCACAGCCCCAAGGGCCCAGGTTCAACTGTTGGCTTGGGTCACTGTATGTCCATGTTCTCTCTGTGTCTACGTGGGTTTTCCCTCGACATTCTCGTTTGCTCCTACAGTCTGAAAGACATGCTGTTTAGGTGTATTGGCCACTGAAAATTATCCCTCCACGTACCAGAGTGTGGTGACAAGGGGATTAACACAGTAACTTCATTGCACAATTAATGTTAGCTGACTTGTGACTAATAAATAAACTTTATACTTTGCCTCTGTCGTTCCATTTTCCCATGACTCAATTTCTCTGTAGTTTGGTTTCTACAGAGCAGCGGGGCGAGGGAGCAGCGGGGCGAGGGAGCAGCGGGGCGAGGGAGCAGCGGGGCGAGGGAGCAGCAAGGTGACAGAACAAATAGAGTCACAGGTAAACAGAGCTAGAGAGAAAAAGGTACTGAGAAATCGAGTTGTGGGGAAACAGAGGGACAGAGAAATCAAGTGACAGAGAAACTGAATTAAAAAGTAGCAGATCCAGTTATAAATACCAGATGGAGAAACAGAAAGATGGAGTACAGGGAGAAACAGATTAACAGAGTTACAAAGAAAAGGATTTGTAACAAAAGTTACAGTAAGATGGAGTTAAAGCAAGACACAGTCTCAGTCGTACAGAGAAAGAGAGTGACAGAGAAGGAGAGTGACAGAGAAGGACAGTGACAGACAAAGAGAGCGACAGAAAAACAGAGCGACAGAAAAAGGATTTAGAACAAAAGTTATAGTGAGATGGAGTTTAAGAAAGACACAGTTTCAGTCATACATAGCAACCAAGTTATGGAGAAACCAAATAACAGCAATGGAGAAACAGAGTGATGGAGAAACAGCGCTGGGGGGAACCGAGCGACAGGGGAAATTAGCGATGGGGGAACCAAGTGCAGAGAAACAGAGTTACAGAGAAAAGGAATGGCACAGAAACAGAGCAATGGAGAAACAGAGCAATGGAGAAACAGAGCAATGGAGAAACAGAGCAATGGAGAAACAGAGCAATGGAGAAATAGTCAAGAAGAAACAGAGTCACGGAGAAACAGAATCACAGAGAAACAGAGCCATGGAGGAACCAAGTCACAGGGGAAACGAGCCACAGAAGAAACGAGTCACGGAGGGACCGAGTCACGGAGGGACCGAGTCACGGAGGGACCGAGTCACGGAGAGACCGAGTCACGGAGGGACCGAGTCACAGGGGAAACGAGTCACAGAAGAAACAAGTCACGGAGAGACTGAGTCACAGAGGAACCGAGTCACAGAGGGACCGAGTCACAGAGGAACCGAGTCACAGAGGGACTGAGTCACAGAGGGACCAAGTCACAGAGGAACCGAGTCACAGAGGAACTGAGTCACAGAGGAACCATGTCACAGAGGAACCGACTCACAGAGGGACCGAGTCACAGAGGAACCGAGTCACAGAGGAACCGAGTCACAGAGGGACCGAGTCACAGAGGGACCGAGTCACAGAGGAACCGAGTCACAGAGGAACCGAGTCACAGAGGGACCGAGTCACGGAGGGACCGAGTCACGGAGGAACCGAGTCACGGAGGAACCGAGTCACCGAGGAACCGAGTCACAGAGGAACCGAGTCACGGAGGAACCGAGTCACGGAGGAACCGAGTCACGGAGGAACCGAGTCACAGAGGAACCGAGTCACAGAGGAACTGAGTCACAGAGGGACCGGGTCACAGAGGAACTGAGTCACAGAGGAACCGGGTCACAGAGGAACTGAGTCACAGAGGAACCGAGTCACAGAGGGACCGAGTCACAGAGGGACCGAGTCACAGAGGAACCGAGTCACAGAGGAACTGAGTCACGGAGGAACCGAGTCACAGAGGAACTGAGTCACGGAGGGACTGAGTCACAGAGGAACCGAGTCACAGAGGAACTGAGTCACAGAGGAACCGTGTCACAGAGGAACTGAGTCACAGAGGAACTGAGTCACAGAGGAACTGAGTCACAGAGGAACCGGGTCACAGAGGAACTGAGTCACAGAGGAACCGAGTCACAGAGGAACTGAGTCACGGAGGAACCGAGTCACAGAGGAACTGAGTCACGGAGGGACTGAGTCACAGAGGAACTGAGTCACGGAGGGACCGAGTCACGGAGAGACCGAGTCACGGAGGGACCGAGTCACAGGGGAAACGAGTCACAGAAGAAACCAGTCACGGAGGGACCGAGTCACGGAGGGACCGAGTCACGGAGGGACCGAGTCACGGAGAGACCGAGTCACGGAGGGACCGAGTCACGGAGGGACCGAGTCACAGGGGAAACGAATCACAGAAGAAACAAGTCACGGAGAGACCGAGTCACAGAGGGACCGAGTCACAGAGGAACCGAGTCACAGAGGGACTGAGTCACAGAGGGACCGAGTCACAGAGGAACCGAGTCACAGAGGAACTGAGTCACAGAGGAACCGTGTCACAGAGGAACCGACTCACAGAGGGACCGAGTCACAGAGGAACCGAGTCACAGAGGAACCGAGTCACAGAGGAACGAGTCACGAGGACTGAGTCACAGAGGAACCGAGTCACAGAGGAACTGAGTCACAGAGGAACCGAGTCACAGAGGAACTGAGTCACAGAGGAACTGAGTCACGAGGAACTGAGTCACGAGGAGTGGCGAGTCACGAGGAACCGAGTCACAGAGGGACCGAGTCACAGAGGAACCGAGTCACAGAGGAACCGAGTCACAGAGGGACGGTCACGAGGACGAGTCACGAGGAACGAGCACGAGGAGGTCACGAGGAACCGAGTCACAGAGGAACCGAGTCACGGAGGAACCGAGTCACGAGGAACGAGTCACGAGGAACCGAGTCACAGAGGAACCGAGTCACAGAGGAACTGAGTCACAGAGGGACCGGGTCACAGAGGAACTGAGTCACAGAGGAACCGGGTCACAGAGGAACTGAGTCACAGAGGAACCGAGTCACAGAGGGACCGAGTCACAGAGGGACCGAGTCACAGAGGAACCGAGTCACAGAGGAACTGAGTCACGGAGGAACCGAGTCACAGAGGAACTGAGTCACGGAGGGACTGAGTCACAGAGGAACCGAGTCACAGAGGAACTGAGTCACAGAGGAACCGAGTCACAGAGGAACTGAGTCACAGAGGAACCGAGTCACAGAGGAACTGAGTCACAGAGGAACCGGGTCACAGAGGAACTGAGTCACAGAGGAACCGAGTCACAGAGGAACTGAGTCACGGAGGAACCGAGTCACAGAGGAACTGAGTCACGGAGGGACTGAGTCACAGAGGAACTGAGTCACGGAGGGACCGAGTCACGGAGGACCGAGTCACGGAGGGACCGAGTCACAGGGGAACGAGTCACAGAGAAACAGTCACGGAGGACCGAGTCACGGAGGGACCGAGTCACGGAGGACCGAGTCACGGAGAGACCGAGTCACGGAGGGACCGAGTCACGGAGGGACCGAGTCACAGGGGAAACGAATCACAGAGAAACAAGTCACGGAGAGACCGAGTCACAGAGGGACCGAGTCACAGAGGAACCGAGTCACAGAGGGACTGAGTCACAGAGGGACCGAGTCACAGAGGAACCGAGTCACAGAGGAACTGAGTCACAGAGGAACCGTGTCACAGAGGAACCGACTCACAGAGGGACCGAGTCACAGAGGAACCGAGTCACAGAGGAACCGAGTCACAGAGGAACCGAGTCACAGAGGAACTGAGTCACGGATGGACCGAGTCACAGAGGAACCGAGTCACAGAGGAACCGAGTCACAGAGGAACTGAGTCACAGAGGAACTGAGTCACGGAGGGACCGAGTCGTCACAGAGCGTCCAGGAACTGAGTCACGGAGACTGAGTCACGGAGGACCGAGTCACAGAGGAACCGAGTCACAGAGGAACCGAGTCACAGAGGAACTGAGTCACGAGGACGAGTCCGAGGAACCGAGTCACAGAGGAACTGAGTCACAGAGGAACTGAGTCACAGAGGAACCGAGTCACAGAGGAACCGAGTCACAGAGGAACCGAGTCACAGAGGAACTGAGTCACGGATGGACCGAGTCACAGAGGAACCGAGTCACAGAGGAACCGAGTCACAGAGGAACTGAGTCACAGAGGAACTGAGTCACGGAGGGACCGAGTCACAGAGGAACCGAGTCACAGAGGAACTGAGTCACGGACGAACCGAGTCACTGGGGAAACGAGTCACGGAGGGACCGAGTCACGGAGGGACCGAGTCACGGAGGGAACGAGTCACTGGGGAAACGAGTCACTGAGGGACCGAGTCACGGAGAGACCGAGTCACAGTGGGACCGAGTCACGGAGGGAACGAGTCACTGGGGAAACGAGTCACGGAGGGACCGAGTCACGGAGGGACCGAGTCACAGTGGGACCGAGTCACAGAGGAAACAGAGCGACAGAGAAACAGAGCGACAGAGAAACAGAGCGACAGAGAAACAGAGTGACAGAGAAAACAGGGCGACAGAGAAACAGAGCGACAGAGAAACAGAGTGACAGAGAAAACAGGGCGACAGAGAAACAGGACGACAGAGAAACAGAGCGACAGAGAAACAGAGCGACAGAGTGACAGAATGAAACAGAGACAAAGTGACAGAGAAACTGAGTGATCCAGAAGGGATTTCTGCAAAAGTTATAGTGAGATCGAGTTAAGGCAATACTCAGTTTCAGTCGTACAGTGCAACAGAGCGACAGAGGAAGTGAGCTACACAGCAAAGGAGAAACAGAGCGACAGAGAAACAGAGCGACAGAGAAACAGCGCGACAGAGAAACAGAACGACAGAGAAACAGAACGACAGAGAAACAGAGCGAGAGGGAAAAAGAATGACAGAGAAACTGACCAACAGAAACCGAGCGACAGGGGAACCCAGCGACAGGGGAACCCAGCGACAGGGGAACCCAGCGACAGGGGAACCCAGCGACAGGGGAACACAGCGACAGGGGAACACAGCGACAGGGGAACACAGCGACGGAGGAACAGAGCGACGGAGGAACAGAGCGACGGAGGAACAGAGCGACGGAGGAACAGAGCGACGGAGGAACAGAGCGACGGAGGAACAGAGCGACAGAGGAACAGAGCGACAGAAACATAGGAACAGTGAAACCGAGTGACAGGGAAACCAGGCAACAGTAAAACGGAGCGACAGACAAACGGAGCGACAGACAAACGGAGCGACAGACAAACGGAGCGTCAGACAAATGGAGCGACAGACAAACGGAGCGACAGACAAACGGAGCAACAGACAAACGGAGCGACAGAGTGACAGAATGAAACAGAGACAAAGCGACAGAGAAACCGAACGATTGAGAAGGGATTTCTGCAAAAGTTATAGTGTGATCGAGTTAAGGCAATACTCAGTTTCAGTCGTATAGTGCAACCGAGCGACAAAGGAAGTGAGCTACAGAGCGACAGACAGGCAGCGCGACAGACAGACAGCGCGACAGACAGACAGAGCAACAGAGTGACAGAATGAAACAGAGACAAAGC
Source organism: Sphyrna mokarran (assembly GCA_024679065.1). Lineage (NCBI taxonomy): Eukaryota > Metazoa > Chordata > Chondrichthyes > Carcharhiniformes > Carcharhinidae > Sphyrna > Sphyrna mokarran. The sequence goes on from JAGIQG010000009.1 coordinate 83,317,580, forward strand.
GACAGAGAAACTGAGCGATCCAGAAGGGATTTCTGCAAAAGGTATAGTGAGATCGAGTTAAGGCAATACTCAGTTTCAGTCGTACAGTGCAACTCAGCGACAGAGGAAGTGAGCTACAGAGCGACAGAGAAACCGAGCGAGAGGGAAACCGAGCGAGAGGGAAACCGAGCGACGGAGAAACCGAGCGATGGAGAAACCGAGCGACGGAAAAACAGAGCGACGGAAAAACAGAGCGACGGAAAAACAGAGCGACGGAAAAACAGAGCGACGGAGTAACAGAGCGACGGAGTAACACAGCGACGGAGAAACCGAGCGACGGAGAAACCGAGCGACGGAGAAACCGAGCGACGGAGAAACCGAGCAACGGAGAAACCGAGCGACGGAGAAACCGAGCGACAGAGAAACAGAGCGACAGTGAATTAGAGCGACAGTAAAACAGAGCGACAGTAAAACAGAGCAACGGGGAAACAGAGCGACAGAGAAAACGAGCGACAGTTACAGCCAGACGCGGTTACTCAGACACAGTTACAGCGAGACGCGGTTACAGAGACACAGTTACAGCGAGAATCAGTTACAGCGAGACGCAGTTACAGCGAGACGCAGTTGCAGCGAGACGCAGTTGCAGCGAGACGCAGTTGCAGCGAGACGCAGTTGCAGCGAGACGCAGTTACAGCGAGACGCAGTTACAGCAAGATGCAGTTACAACAACATGCAGTTACAGCAAGACGCAGTTACAGCGAGACGCAGTTGCAGAGAGACGCAGTGACAGCGAGACGCAGTGACAGCGAGACGCAGTGACAGCGAGACGCAGTGACAGCGAGACGCAGTTGCAGAGAGACATAGTTGCAGCGAGACGCAGTTGCAGCGAGACGCAGTTACAGCGAGACGCAGTTACAGCGAGATGCAGTTACAGCAAGATGCAGTTACAGCAAGATGCAGTTACAACAACATGCAGTTACAACAACATGCAGTTACAGCGAGACGCAGTTACAGCGAGACGCAGTTGCAGAGAGACGCAGTGACAGCGAGACACAGTGACAGCGAGACGCAGTGACAGCGAGACGCAGTTGCAGAGAGACGTAGTTGCAGCGAGACACAGTTGCAGCGAGACGCAGTTACAGCGAGATGCAGTTACAACAAGATGCAGTTACAGCGAGACGCAGTTACAGCGAGACGCAGTTACAGCGAGACGCAGTTGCAGCGAGACGCAGTGACAGCGAGACGCAGTTACAGCGAGACGCAGTTACAGCGAGACGCAGTTACAACAACATGCAGTTACAGCGAGACGCAGTTACTGCGAGACGCAGTTACAGCGAGACGCAGTTGCAGAGAGACGCAGTGACAGCGAGACGCAATGACAGCGAGACGCAGTGACAGCGAGACGCAGTTCCGGCGAGACGCAGTTACAGCGAGACGCAGTTACAGAGACGCAGTTACAGCGAGATGCAGTTACAGCGAGACGCAGTTACAGCGAGACGCAGTTACAGCGAGACACAGTTACAGCTAGACGCAGTTACAGAGACGCAGTTACAGCGAGACGCAGTTACAGCGAGACGCAGTTACAACAACTTGCAGTTACAGCGAGACGCAGTTACAGCGAGACGCAGTTACAGAGACGCAGTTACAGCGAGACGCAGTTGCAGCAAGACGCATTTGCAGCGAGACGCAGTGACAGCGAGACGCAGTGACAGCGAGACGCAGTTACAGCGAGACGCAGTTACAACAACATGCAGTTACAGCGAGACGCAGTTGCAGCGAGACGCAGTTGCAGCGAGAGGCAGTTGCAGCGAGAGGCAGTTACAGCGAGACGCAGTTGCAGCGAAACGCAGTTGCAGCGAAACGCAGTTACAGCGAAACGCAGTTACAGCGAGACGCAGTTACAGCGAGACGCAGTTACAGCGAGACGCAGTTTCAGTGAGACGCAGTTACAGCGAGATGCAGTTACAGCAAGATGCAGTTACAGAGACACAGTTACAGCGAGACGCAGTTACAGCGAGACACAGTTACAGCGAGACGCAGTTACAACAACATGCAGTTACAGCAAGATGCAGTTACAGCGAGACGCAGTTACAGCGAGACGCAGTTACAGAGACACAGTTACAGCGAGACGCAGTTACAGCGAGACGCAGTTACAGCGAGACGCAGTTACAGCGAGACGCAGTTACAGCGAGAGGCAGTTGCAGCGAGAGGCAGTTACAGCGAGACGCAGTTACAGCGAGACGCAGTTACAGAGACACAGTTACAGCGAGACGCAGTTACAGCGAGACGCAGTTACAGCGAGACGCAGTTACAGCGAGACGCGGCTACACCGAGACGCGGCTACAGAGACGCAGTTACAGCGAGACGCAGTTACAGCGAGACGCAGTTGCAGCGAGAGGCAGTTGCAGCGAGAGGCAGTTGCAGCGAGACGCAGTTGCAGCGAGACGCAGTTGCAGCGAAACGCAGTTGCAGTGAAACGCAGTTACAGCGAGACGCAGTTACAGCGAGACGCAGTTACAGCGAGACGCAGTTACAGCAAGATGCAGTTACAGAGACACAGTAACAGCGAGACGCAGTAACAGCGAGACGCAGTTACAGCGAGACGCAGTTACAACAACATGCAGTTACAGCAAGATGCAGTTACAGCGAGACACAGTTACAGCGAGACGCGGCTACAGAGACACAGTTACAGCGAGACGCAGTTACAGCGAGACGCAGTTACAGCGAGATGCAGTTGCAGCGAGAGGCAGTTGCAGTGAGAGGCAGTTGCAGCGAGACGCAGTTGCAGCGAGACGTAGTTGCAGCGAGACGCAGTTACAACAACATACATAGAACATAGAACATAGAACATAGAACATAGAACATAGAACAATACAGCACAGAACAGGCCCTTCGGCCCTCGATGTTGTGCCGACCAAAAAAAAAAGCAATGCCCCTCCTAACTAAACCATTCCCTTCTCATCCATATACTTATCAACTAACCTCTTAAACGCCACCAACTTGGCGCATCTACAACAGCTGCAGGCAGGGCATTCCACTCCCTAATCACTCTTTGAGTAAAGAACCTACCTCTGATATCCGTCCTATAACTCATACCCCTTAATTTAAAGTTGTGTCCCCTCGTGCTAGCTTTTTCCATCCTAGGAAAAAGGATGTTACAGCAAAAGGATGTTACAGGATGTTACAGTTACAGCAAGATGCAGTTATAGCGAGACGCAGTTACAGCGAGACGCAGTTACAGCGAGACGCAGTTACAGCGAGACGCAGTTACAGCGAGACGCGGCTACAGCGAGACGCGGCTACAGAGACGCAGTTACAGCGAGACGCAGTTACAGCGAGAGGCAAGGTTACAGCGACAGGCAGTTGCAGCGAGAGGCAGTTGCAGCGAGAGGCAGTTGCAGCGAGAGGCAGTTACAGCGAGACGCAGTTGCAGCGAAACGCAGTTGCAGCGAAACGCAGTTACAGCGAGACGCAGTTACAGCGAGACGCAGTTACAGCGAGACGCAGTTACAGCGAGACGCAGTTTCAGTGACACGTAGTTACAGCAAGATGCAGTTACAGCAAGATGCAGTTACAGAGACACAGTTCAGCGAGACGCAGTTACAGCGAGACGCAGTTACAGCGAGACGCAGTTACAGCGACAGCAGTTACAGCAGAGCAGTTACGCGACGCAGTTCAGCGAGACGCGTACAGAGCCAGTTACGGAGAGCATTACAGCGAGACGCAGTTACGCGAGACGCGTTACAGCGAGACGCAGTTGCAGCGAGACGCAGTTGCAGCGAGACGCAGTTGCAGCGAGACGCAGTTACAGCGAGACGCAGTTACAGCGAGACGCAGTTACAGCGAGACGCAGTTACAGCAAGATGCAGTTACAGAGACACAGTTACAGCGAGACGCAGTTACAGCGAGACGCAGTTACAGCGAGACGCAGTTACAGCAAGATGCAGTTACAGCAAGATGCAGTTACAGCGAGACACAGTTACAGCGAGACGCGGCTACAGAGACGCAGTTACAGCGAGACGCAGTTACAGCGAGACGCAGTTACAGCGAGACGCAGTTGCAGCGAGAGGCAGTTGCAGCGAGAGGCAGTTGCAGCGAGAGCAGTTGCAGCGAGACGCAGTTGCAGCGAGACGCAGTTGCAGCGAGACGCAGTTCAGGAGACGCAGTTACAGCAAGCTTACAGCAAGATGCAGTTACAGAGATCAGCGAGAGCAGTTACAGCGAGACGCAGTTACAACAACATGCAGTTACAGCAAGATGCAGTTACAGCGAGACGCAGTTACAGCGAGACGCGGCTACAGAGACACAGTTACAGCGAGACGCAATTACAGCGAGACGCAGTTACAGCGAGACGCAGTTACAGCGAGACGCAGTTGCAGCGAGACGCAGTTGCAGCGAGAGGCAGTTGCAGCGAGACGCAGTTGCAGCGAGACGCAGTTGCAGCGAGACGCAGTTACAGCGAGACGCAGTTACAACAACATACAGTTACAGCGAGACGCAGTTACAGCGAGACGCAGTTACAGCGAGACGCAGTTACAGCGAGACGCGGCTACAGCGAGACGCGGCTACAGAGACGCAGTTACAGCGAGACGCAGTTACAGCGAGAGGCAGTTACAGCGACAGCAGTTGCAGCGAGACGCAGTTGCAGCGAGAGGCAGTTGCAGCGAGAGGCAGTTGCAGCGAGAGGCAGTTGCAGCGAGACGCAGTTGCAGCGAAACGCAGTTGCAGCGAAACGCAGTTACAGCGAGACGCAGTTACAGCGAGACGCAGTTACAGCAAGATGCAGTTACAGCGAGACGCAATTACATCGAGACGCAGTTACGTGAGACGCAGCTACAGAGACGCAGTTACAGCGAGACGCAGTTACAGCGAGACGCAGTTACAGCGAGACGCAGTTACAGCGAGAGGCAGTTGCAGCGAGAGGCAGTTACATCGAGACGCAGTTACAGTGAGACGCAGCTACAGAGACGCAGTTACAGCGAGACGCAGTTACAGCGAGACGCAGTTACAGCGAGACGCAGTTACAGCGAGAGGCAGTTGCAGCGAGAGGCAGTTACAGCGAGAGGCAGTTACAGCGAGACGCAGTTACAGCAAAACGCAGTTACAGCGAGACGCAGTTACAGCGAGACGCAGTTTCAGTGAGACGCAGTTACAGCAAGATGCAGTTACAGCAAGATGCAGTTACAGAGACGCAGTTACAGCGAGACGCAGTTACAGCGAGACCCAGTTACAGCGAGACCCAGTTACAACAACATGCAGTTACAGCAAGATGCAGTTACAGCGAGACGCAGTTACAGCGAGACGCAGTTACAGCGAGACGCAGTTACACAACATGCAGTTACAGCAAGATGCAGTTACAGGAGACACAGTTACAGTGAGACGCGGCTACAGGACACAGTTACAGCGAGACGCAGTTACAGCGAGACGCAGTACAGCGAGACGCATTACGCGAGACGCAGTTGCAGCGAGAGGCAGTTGCAGCGAGAGGCAGTTGCAGCGAGACGCAGTTACAGCGAGACGCAGTTACAGCGAGAGGCAGTTGCAGCGAGACGCAGTTGCAGCGAGACGCAGTTACAACAACATACAGTTACAGCGAGACGCAGTTACAGCGAGACGCAGTTACAGCGAGACGCGGCTACAGCGAGACGCAGCTACAGAGACGCAGTTACAGCGAGACGCAGTTACAGCGAGACGCAGTTGCAGCGAGACGCAGTTGCAGCGAGAGGCAGTTGCAGCGAGAGGCAGTTGCAGCGAGACGCAGTTGCAGCGAGACGCAGTTGCAGCGAAACGCAGTTGCAGCGAAAGGCAGTTACAGCGAGACGCAGTTACAACAACATGCAGTTACAGCAAGATGCAGTTACAGCGAGACGCAATTACATCGAGACGCAGTTACAGTGAGACGCAGCTACAGAGACGCAGTTACAGCGAGACGCAGTTACAGCGAGACGCAGTTACAGCGAGACGCAGTTACAGCGAGAGGCAGTTGCAGCGAGAGGCAGTTACATCGAGACGCAGTTACAGTGAGACGCAGCTACAGAGACGCAGTTACAGCGAGACGCAGTTACAGCGAGACGCAGTTACAGCGAGACGCAGTTACAGCGAGAGGCAGTTGCAGCGAGAGGCAGTTACAGCGAGAGGCAGTTACAGCGAGACGCAGTTACAGCAAAACGCAGTTACAGCAAAACGCAGTTACAGCGAGACGCAGTTACAGCGAGACGCAGTTTCAGTGAGACGCAGTTACAGCAAGATGCAGTTACAGCAAGATGCAGTTACAGAGACGCAGTTACAGCGAGACGCAGTTACAGCGAGACCCAGTTACAGCGAGACCCAGTTACAACAACATGCAGTTACAGCAAGATGCAGTTACAGCGAGACGCAGTTACAGCGAGACGCAGTTACAGCGAGACGCAGTTACAGCGAGACGCGGCTACAGAGACACAGTTACAGCGAGACACAGTTACAGCGAGACGCAGTTGCAGCGAGACGCAGTTACAGCGAGACGCGGCTACAGAGACGCAGTTACAGCAAGACGCAGTTACAGCGAGACGCAATTACATCGAGACGCAGTTACAGTGAGACGCGGCTACAGAGACACAGTTACAGCGAGACGCAGTTACAGCAAGACGCAGTTACAGCGAGAGGCAGTTACAGCGAGAGGCAGTTACAGCGAGAGGCAGTTACAGCGAGACACAGTTACAGCGAGACGCAGTTACAGCGAAACGCAGTTACAGCGAAACGCAGTTACAGCGAGACGCAGTTACAGCAAGACGCAATTTCAGTGAGACGCAGTTACAGCAAGATGCAGTTACAGCAAGATGCAGTTACAGAGACGCAGTTACAGCAAGACCCAGTTACAGCAAGACGCAGTTACAGCGAGACGCAGTTACAACAACATGCAGTTACAGCGAGACGCAGTTACAGCGAGACGCAGTTACAGCGAGACGCAGTTACAGCGAGACGCAGTTACAGCGAGACGCGGCTACAGAGACACAGTTACAGCGAGACGCAGTTGCAGCGAGACGCAGTTGCAGCGAGACGCAGTTGCAGCGAGACGCAGTTGCAGCGAGAGGCAGTTGCAGCGAGAGGCAGTTGCAGCGAGAGGCAGTTACAGCGAGACGCAGTTACAGCAAGACGCAGTTACAGCGAGATGCAGTTACAACAACATGCAGTTACAGCAAGATGCAGTTACGGCAACATGCAGTTACAGCGAGACGCAGTTACGGAGACATAGTTACAGCGAGACGCAGTTACAGCGAGACGCAGTTACAGTGAGACGCAGTTACAGCGAGACGCAGTTACAGCGAGACGCAGTTACACAGACACAGTTACAGCGAGATGCGGTTACAGAGACACAGTTACAGCGAGAATCAGTTACAGCAAAACGCAGTTACAGCAAGTTGCAGTTACAGCGAGACGCAGTTACAGTGAGACGCAGTTACAGAGACACAGTAACAGAGACACAGTTACAGCGAGACGCAGTTACAGCGAGACGCAGTTACAGCGAGACGCAGTTACAGCGAGACGCAGTTACAGAGACACAGTTACAGCGAGACACAGTTACAGAGACACAGTTACAGCGTGATGCAGTTATAGCGAGACGTGGTTACAGCGAGATGGCGGTGCAGTCGGGCAGAGGTGCAGAGAATCCAAGTTACAGAGCGACAGAGATACGGAGTTTCAGGGGAATGGAGTTACAGCAAGACCGAGATACAAGACAATGGTTCTCGCGAGATCCAATTACAGCGAAACGTGGTTACAAGACATACAAGATACAAAAACGGGGGTTATTGCAAGACATCATCATTGCAAGACACGGTTACAGCGAGAAGCAGTCACAGCGAGATGCATTCGGAGCACGATGTGGTAGCAGCGCAATGTGGTTTCAAGGAGACGCAGTTATAGCAAGACGCGGTTACAGAGAGACACGGTCACAGCAAGACGCGATTACAGCGAGACACAGTTACAGTGAGACGTAATTACAGTGAGACACGGTCACGGCAAGACGCGGTTACAGTGAGACACGATTATAGTGAGATATGTTTACAGCAATATGCAGTTACAGTGAGACAGAGTTACAGAGAAACAGGATTACAGTGAGACACGGTTACAGGGATATGCAGTTACAGCCAGACGAGGTTACAGTGAGACATGGTTACAGTGAGACACGGTTATAGGGATATGCAGTTACAGCAAGACACAGTTACAGAGAAACAGGGTTACAGAGAAGCAGAGTTACAGTAAATGGATTTATAGCGAGATGGAGACACAGTCTGTCCAATTTGATCCTAAAAATTCCTGAAGAGCAGATTGTACGAGTTTACACTCACTTTTTACAGTTTATGGGGCAAGTTATTCCTCTTTGAGTGGTTAGATGTTTGTTCTCAGATCGGGGGGCGGGGGGCAGGAGGGGAGCGGTTGTCCTACCTCCGAGTCATAACAATAGAAGCACGATTACAGATTTACAGAGAAACAGTTACAGACTTTCAGAGAAAAGCGGTTCCATAGTTGCAGAGAAACACGGTTACTGAATTGCAGAGAAACATGATGACAGAGTTGCTGGAAAATGCAGTTACAAAGTTGCAGAGAAAAACAGTTACAGTGTTGCCAAGAAACAGGATTACAGACTTGCAGAGTTACAAGGTTACAGAGAAACGCAGTTACAGAGTTATAGAGAAACACGCTTACAGAGTTATAGAGAAACACGCTTACAGAGATATAGAGAAACACGCTTACAGAGTTATAGAGAAACACGCTTACAGAGTTATAGAGAAACACGCGTACAGAGTTATAGAGAAACACGCTTACAGAGTTATAGAGAAACACGCTTACAGAGTTATAGAGAAACACGCTTATGGAGTTAGAGAGAAACACGCTTACGGAGTTATAGTGAAACACGCTTACAGAGATATAGAGAAACACGCTTACAGAGTTATAGAGAAACACGCTTACAGAGATATAGAGAAACACGCTTACAGAGTTATAGAGAAACACGCTTACAGAGTTATAGAGAAACACGCTTATGGAGTTAGAGAGAAACACGCTTACGGAGTTATAGTGAAACACGCTTACAGAGTTATAGAGAAACACGCTTATGGAGTTAGAGAGAAACACGCTTACGGAGTTATAGAGAAACACGCTTACAGAGTTATAGAGAAACACGCTTACAGAGATATAGAGAAACACGCTTACAGAGATATAGAGAAACACGCTTACAGAGTTATAGAGAAACACGCTTATGGAGTTAGAGAGAAACACGCTTACGGAGTTATAGTGAAACACGCTTACAGAGTTATAGAGAAGCACGCGTACAGAGTTATAGAGAAACACGCGTACAGAGTTATAGAGAAACACGCTTACGGAGTTATAGAGAAACACGCTTACGAAGTTATAGAGAAACACGCTTACAGAGTTATAGAGAAACACGCGTACAGAGTTATAGAGAAACACGCGTACAGAGTTATAGAGAAACACGCTTACAGAGTTATAGAGAAACACGCTTACAGAGTTATAGAGAAACACGCTTACAGAGTTAGAAAGAAACACGCTTACAGAGTTATAGAGAAACACGCTTACAGAGTTATAGAGAAACACGCTTACAGAGTTAGAGAGCAACACGCTTACAGAGTTAGAGAGAAACACGCTTACAGAGTTAGAGAGAAACACGCTTACAGAGTTAGAGAGAAACACGCTTACGGAGTTATAGTGAAACACGTGTACAGAGTTATAGTGAAACACGCGTACAGAGTTATAGAGAAACACGCTTACAGAGTTATAGAGAAACACGCTTACAGAGTTATAGAGAAACACGCTTATGGAGTTAGAGAGAAACACGCTTACGGAGTTATAGTGAAACACGCTTACAGAGATATAGAGAAACACGCTTACAGAGTTATAGAGAAACACGCTTACAGAGATATAGAGAAACACGCTTACAGAGTTATAGAGAAACACGCTTACAGAGTTATAGAGAAACACGCTTATGGAGTTAGAGAGAAACACGCTTACGGAGTTATAGTGAAACACGCTTACAGAGTTATAGAGAAACACGCTTATGGAGTTAGAGAGAAACACGCTTACGGAGTTATAGAGAAACACGCTTACAGAGTTATAGAGAAACACGCTTACAGAGATATAGAGAAACACGCTTACAGAGATATAGAGAAACACGCTTACAGAGTTATAGAGAAACACGCTTACAGAGTTATAGAGAAACACGCTTATGGAGTTAGAGAGAAACACGCTTACGGAGTTATAGTGAAACACGCTTACAGAGTTATAGAGAAGCACGCGTACAGAGTTATAGAGAAACACGCGTACAGAGTTATAGAGAAACACGCTTACGGAGTTATAGAGAAACACGCTTACGAAGTTATAGAGAAACACGCTTACAGAGTTATAGAGAAACACGCGTACAGAGTTATAGAGAAACACGCGTACAGAGTTATAGAGAAACACGCTTACAGAGTTATAGAGAAACACGCTTACAGAGTTATAGAGAAACACGCTTACAGAGTTAGAAAGAAACACGCTTACAGAGTTATAGAGAAACACGCTTACAGAGTTATAGAGAAACACGCTTACAGAGTTAGAGAGCAACACGCTTACAGAGTTAGAGAGAAACACGCTTACAGAGTTAGAGAGAAACACGCTTACAGAGTTAGAGAGAAACACGCTTACGGAGTTATAGTGAAACACGTGTACAGAGTTATAGAGAAACACGCGTACAGAGTTATAGAGAAACACGCTTACAGAGTTATAGAGAAACACGCTTACAGAGTTATAGAGAAACACGCTTACAGAGTTAGAAAGAAACACGCTTACAGAGTTATAGAGAAACACGCTTACAGAGTTATAGAGAAACACGCTTACAGAGTTAGAGAGAAACACGCTTACAGAGTTAGAGAGAAACACGCTTACAGAGTTAGAGAGAAACACGCTTACAGAGTTAGAGAGAAACACGCTTACAGAGTTATAGAGAAACACGCTTACAGAGTTAGAAAGAAACACGCTTACAGAGTTATAGAGAAACACGCTTACAGAGTTATAGAGAAACACGCTTACAGAGTTAGAGAGCAACACGCTTACAGAGTTAGAGAGAAACACGCTTACAGAGTTAGAGAGAAACACGCTTACAGAGTTAGAGAGAAACACGCTTACGGAGTTATAGTGAAACACGTGTACAGAGTTATAGTGAAACACGCGTACAGAGTTATAGAGAAACACGCTTACAGAGTTATAGAGAAACACGCTTACAGAGTTATAGAGAAACACGCTTACGAGTTATAGAGAAACACGCTTACAGTTATAGAGAAACACGCTTACAGAGTTATAGAGAAACACGCTACAGAGTTATAGAGAAACACGCTACAGAGTTATAGAGAAACACGCTTACAGAGTTATAGAGAAACACGCTTACAGAGTTATAGAGAAACACGCTTACAGAGTTATAGAGAAACACGCTTACAGAGTTATAGAGAAACACGCTTACAGAGTTAGAGAGAAACACGCTTACAGAGTTAGAGAGAAACACGCTTACAGAGTTAGAGAGAAACACGCTTACGGAGTTAGAGAGAAACACGCTTACGGAGTTATAGAGAAACACGCTTACAGAGTTATAGAGAAACACGCTTACAGAGTTAGAAAGAAACACGCTTACAGAGTTATAGAGAAACACGCTTACAGAGTTATAGAGAAACACGCTTACAGAGTTAGAGAGCAACACGCTTACAGAGTTAGAGAGAAACACGCTTACAGAGTTAGAGAGAAACACGCTTACAGAGTTAGAGAGAAACACGCTTACAGAGTTAGAGAGAAACACGCTTACGGAGTTATAGTGAAACGCGTGTACAGAGTTATAGAGAAACACGCTTACAGAGTTAGAGAGAAACATGCTTACGGAGTTATAGAGAAACACGCTTACGGAGTTATAGAGAAACACACTTACAGAGTTATAGAGAAACACGCGTACAGAGTTATAGAGAAACACGCATACAGAGTTATAGAGAAACACGCTTACAGAGTTATAGAGAAACACGCTTATAGAGAAACACGCTTACAGAGTCACAGAGCAACATGGTTACAGAGTTAGAAAGAAACATGGTAAAAGAGTGGCAGAAAAACGTGGTTACAGAATGCAGAGAAACACAGTTACTGTATTGCAGAGAAAAGCCGTTAGAGTTGCAAGAAACACGTTATAAAGTTGCATAGAAACATGGTTACAGAGTTGCAAAGAAACGTGATTACAGAGTTGGAGAGAAACACTATTACGGAGTTGCAGAGAAACACGCTTACAGAGATACACAGAAACACGCTCACACAGTTACAGCGAAACACGGCTACAGAGTTGTAGAGAAACACAGTTACAGAGTTGCAGAGAAACACAGTTACAGAGTTGCAGAGAAACACAGTTACAGAGTTGCAGAGAAACATGGTTACAAAGTTGTAGAGAAACACTGTTATAGAGTTACAGCGAAACACAGTTACAGAGTTGCAAAAAAACCACAGTTACGGAATTGAGAGAAACACTGTTATAGAGTTACAGCGAAACACGGTTACAGAGTTGTAGAGAAACACAGTTACAGAATTGCAGAGAAATGTGGTTACAGAGTTGCAGAGAAACGTGGTTACAGAGTTGCAAAGAAACACAGGTACAGAGTTGCAGAGAAACATGCTTATAGTGTTATAGAAAAACACAGTTACATAGTTGCATGAAACATAGTAAGAGGTCTGACAACACCAATTTTAAATCCAACTGATTCATTTGATAGTAATGTTGCAAGCTTTCGGCTTTTATAGCCTTCTTCAGACGAATGAGGTGTTCTGGTCTGCAATAGCACACATATCAGCACAGACAGTTTACAGATTGCTGATTAGAATGCAAATCCTTACACCTAACCTGCTATTCAAGTCTTAAAGTGGCTAACAAAGTTTTAAAGTGGCTACACAACAGCGCAGAGCCACTGAGCAGAGACTGATAGCCAAGTTCTGCACACGAGGACAGTCTTAACTTCTTCGCTTCATGTCACACTATCTGTAACCCCCATGACTTGCCTTGGTTAGCAAAAAACCTCACTTATTGTGCTGTCTGGAGACAAAACACATCTCTCTAACCTGTGCTCAGTGCTCCTTCCACTCACATTGTTAGCCACTTTAATACTTGAATAGCAGGTTAGTTATAAGGTCTAATCAGCTATCTGTAAACTGTCAGTGCTGATATGTGTGCTATTGCAGACCAGAACACCTCATTCACCTGAAGAAGGCTACAAAAGCTGAAAGCTTGCAAGTTTACTATCAAATAAATCGGTTGGATTTAAAACTGATGTTGTCAGACCTCTTACTGTGTTTACCCCAGTCCAATGCTGGCATCTCTACATCAGAGAAACATAGTAACAGAGTTGCAGAGAAACACAGTTACGGAGTTGCAGAGAAACACAATTACAGAGTTGCAAAGCAATGATGCTACAGAATTCCAGGTAAGTACAGCTACATGTGGTTACAGAGTTACAGGCAAATGCGGCTACAGATTTGCAGAGAAATTTGGTTGCAGAGTTGCAGAGAAACAAGTTACAGAGTTGCAGAGAAACACAGTTACAGAATTACAGAGAAACATGGTTATTAAGTTGCAGGGAAACGCAGTTACAGAATTGCAGAAAAACACAGTTACAGAGTTGCAGAGGAATGAGGCTACAGAATTGCAGAGAAACACAATTACAAAGTTGCAGAGAACCATGGTTACAGAGGTGCAGAGAACCACAAGTACAGAGTTGCAGAAAAACACAATTACAGAGTTGCAGAAAAACATGGTTATAGAATCACAGAGAAATGTGGTTATTGAGTTGCAGAGAAACACGGTTACAGAGTTGCAAAGAAATGCGGTTGCAGAATCACAGAGAAACATGTTTATTGAGTTGCAGAGAAACACTGTTACACAATTGCAGAGAAACACAGTTACAGAGTTGCAGAGTAACGCAGAAATAGAGCTGCAGAGAAGCATAGTTAGAGTGTAGAGAAACATGGTTACAGAGTTGCAGAGAAACATGTTTACAGAATTGCAGAGAAATGCGGTTACAGAGTGCAGAGAAACATGTTTACAGAGCTACAAAGCAATTGCAGAGAAACACGGTTATAGAGTTGCAGAGAAATGCGGTTACAGAGTTGCAGGGAAACATGGTTAAAGAGTTGAAGAGAAACACGGTTACACAATCGCAGAGAAACACGGTTACAAAGTTGCAGAGAAACAGTTCCAAATTTGCAGAGAAATGTGGTTAAAGTTGTGCAGAACTTTACAAGAGTTACAAACTTGCAGAGAAACATGGTTAGAGTTGCAGAGAAATGTGGTTACAAAGTTGCAGAGAAACAGTTACAGAGTTGCAGAGAAATTGGTTACAGTGTTGCAGAGAAATGCGGTTACAGAGTTTCAGAGAAACATGGTTACAGAATTGCAGAGAAACACAGTTACAGAATTGCAGAGAAACACAGTTATAGAATTGCAGAGAAACACAGTTACAGAATTGCAGAGAAACACAGTTACAGAATTGCAGAGAAACACAGTTATAGAATTGCAGAGAAACACAGTTACAGAATTGCAGAGAAACACAGTTACAGAATTGCAGAGAAACACAGTTACAGAGTTGCAGAGAAATGCAGTTACAGAGTTGCAAAGAAATACAGTTACAAAGTTGCAGAGAAATACAATTACAGAGTTGCAGAGAAACACTGTTATAGAGTTGCAGAGAAACATGTATACTGATTTGCAAAGAAACATGGTTATAGAGTTGAAGAGACAAGTCATTATAGAGCTACAGAGAAATGCAGTGACAAAGTTGAAGAGAAACACAACTGCAGAGTTGCAGAGAAACACAGTTACGGTGTTAAATGAAATGCAGACACAGAGTTGCAGAGAAATACAGTTACATAGCTGCAGAGAAACATGGTTAGAGTTGCAGATAAACACAGCTACAGGCCTGCAGAGAAACTCGGTTACAGAGTTAGAGCCATAGAACCATAGAATATTACAGCTCAGAGACAGGCCTTTTGTCCCTTCTTATCTGTGCCCAACCGTTTTTTGTCTAGTCTCACTGACCTGCAAATGCACCATATCCTTCCACATCCCTCTCATCCATGAACCCATTTAAGTTTTTCTTAAATGTTAAAAGTGACCCTGCATTTACCACTTTATCCGGCAGCTCATTCTACACGCCCACCACTCTCTGCATGAAGAATCCCCCCTAATATTCCCTTTAAACTTTTCTTCTTTCACCCTTAACCCATACCTTCTGTTTTTTCTCCTCTAGCCTCAGAGAAACGCAGGTACAGAGATGCAGAGATATGCAGTCACAGAGTTGCAAAGCAATGAAGTTACAGATGTCCAGTGAAATGCAATGACAGAGTTGCAGAGAAATGTGGCTACATAGTTGCAGAGAAACATATTTAGATTTGCAGGAAAATGCAAGTATACAGCTGCATGGAAACATGATTAGAAGGTTGCAGTGAAACATGGTTACAGGGTTACAGAGAAAAATGGTTACAGAGTCGCAGAGAAACACAGTTCCAGACTTGCAGAGAAACAATGGTTACAGAGTTGCAAAACAATGAGATTACATACGCCCAGGGAAATGCGGTTACAGAATTGTAGAGAAATGCAGTTACATAGTTGCAGAGAAACAACGTTACAGAGTTGCAGAGAAACGCGGTTAACAGAGTTGCAGAAAAGTGCAGTTATTGAGTTGCAGAGAACTGCATTTATTGAGTAGCAGAGACATATTATAGAGTTGCAGAGAAATGCGGTGAGAGCAATAGAGAAATGCAATTACAGAGTGCAGAGAAATGTGTTTTTTTGAGTTGCAGAGAAACACAGTTATTGAGTTACAGAAAAACAAGATTATAGTGTTGCAGAGAAACACAGATATTGAGTTGCAGAAAAACACAGTTACAGAGGTACAGAGAAACACGATTACAAATTTGCGCAGAAGCACGGTTACAGAGTTGCAGAGAAACACGGTTACAGAGCTACAGAGAAACATGATTACAGAGTTACAGAGAAACATGGTTATGGAGTTGCAGAGAAATACAGTTACAAAGTTGCAGAGATATGCAGTTATAGTGTTGTAGGAAAATGCAGAACTAAAGCTGCAGAGAAGCACAGTTACAGAGTACAGAGAAACACAGTTACAGGGTTGCAGAGAAACATGTTTACAGAGTTGCAAAGCAATGACATTAATGAGCTCCAGGGAAAGGCAATTACAAGATGTTTACTAAGTTGCAGAGAAATGCTGTTATAAAGTTGCAGAGACCTGTTGTTACAGAGGTGCAGAGACATGCAGTTACAGAGTTATAGAGAAATGTGGTTACAGAGATGGAGAGGAATATAGTTACAGAGAAACACAGTTCCAAAGTTGCAGAGAAATGCAGTTATAGAGCTGCAGAAAAGGCAGTTACAGAGTGCAGATAAACATGGTTACTGAGTTGCAGAGAAACATGTCTACAGGGTTGCAGAGAAACACAGTTACAGAGTTGTGGACAAATGCATTTGTAGAGCTGCAGAGAAGCACATTTACAGAATGCAGAGAAACATGATTACTGAGTTGTAGAGAAAAATGGTTACACAGTAGCAGACAAAAACACAATTACAGAGTTGCAGAGAAACATGTTTACAGAGTTGCAGAGAAATGCAGTTACAGAGTTGCAGAAAATGTGTTTACAGAGATGCAGAGAAACATATTTAGTGAGTTGCAGAGAAAAGCAGTTACAGAGTTGCAGAGAAAAGCAGTTACAGAGTTGCAGAGAAACACAGTTACAGAGTTGCAGAGAAACACAGTTTCAGAATTGCAGAGAAACACAGTTTCAGAGTTGCAGAGAAACACAGTTTCAGAGTTGCAGAGAAACACAGTTTCAGAGTTGCAGAGAAACACAGTTACAGAGAAACACAGTTACAGAGTTGCAGAGAAACACAGTTACAGAGTTGCAGAGAAACACAGTTACAGAGTTGCAGAGCAATGAGATTACAGAGTTCCAGGGAAAGGCAGTTACAGAATTGCAGAGAAACAGGTTTACTAATTTGCAGAGAAACACAATTACTGAATTGTAGAGAAATGTGGTCACAGAACTCCAGGGAAAGGTAGTTACAGAATTGCACAGAAACCTAGTTACAGCATTGCAGAGGAACACAGTTACAGATTTGCAGAGAAACACAGTTACAGAATTTCAGATAAATGTGGTTATTGAGTTGCAGAGAAACACAGTTACAGAATTTCAGATAAATGTGGTTATTGAGTTGCAGAGAAACACAGTTACAGACTTGCAGACAAATGCTGTTAGAGTTGCAGAGAAACATGGTTACAGAGTTGCAGAGAAACACAATTATTGAGTTATAGAGAAACATAGTCACAGAGTTGCAGAGAAACACAGTTACAAAATTGCAGAGAAACACAATTAGAGGTGCAGAAAAATGTGCGTTGCAGAGAAACACAGTTATTGAGTTGCAGAGAAATACGGTTACTGAATTGCAGACAAATGCAGTTATAGAGCTGCAGAGAAGTAGAAATGCAGAATGCAAAGAAACATGGTTACTGAGCTGCAGAGAAAGATGGATACAGAGTAGTAGACAAACACAGTTACAGAGTTGCAGAGAAACATGTTTACAGAGTTGCAGAGAAAGATGGCTACAGAGTTGCAGAGAAACACAGTTACAGAGAGTTGCAGTAAAACACGGTTACAGATTTACAGAGAAATGCAATTACAGATTTGCACAGAAACACGGTTACAGAGTTGCAGAGAAGCATATTTACTGAGTTGCTGAGAAAAGCAGTTGCAGAATTGCACAGATATGCAGTTATAGAGTTGTAGAGAAACACAGTTTCAAAGTTGCAGAGAAATGTAGTTTTAAAGTTGCAGAGAAACACAGTGATTGAACTACAGGGAAGCTCAGTTACAGAGTTGCAGAGAAATACGGTTACAGAGTTGCAGAGAAACACAGTTACAAAGTTGCAGAGAAACACGGTTACAGAGTTGCAGAGAAACACGGTTACAGAGTTGCAGAGAAACACAGTTACAGAGTTGCAGAGAAACATGTACACTGTTGCAGAGAAACACAGTTACAGAGAAACACAGTTACAGAGTTGCAGAGAAACATGGTTACAGAGTTGCAGAGCAATACTGTTACAGAATTGCAGAGAAACCCAGTTACAGAGTTGCAGAGAAATGCGGTTAGAGTGTTGTTAAGACACATGGTTACAGAATTTCAGGTAAATGCGGTTATTGATTTGCAGACAAATGCTGTTACAGAGTTGCAGAGAATGGAGTTACAGAGTTGCAAAGCAATGAGTTTACAGACCTCCACAGAAAAGCAGTTACAGAGTTGCAGAGAAATGCAGTTTTAGAGTTGTAGAGAAATACAGTGATAGCAGGGAAGCTTGGTTATAGAGTACAGAGAAACACAGTTACAGAGAAGCACGGTTACAGAGTTGCAGAGAAATGCGGTTAGAGTTGCAGAGAAATGCGGTTAGAGTTGCAGAGAAATGCAGTTACAGAATTGCAGAGAAACCCAGTTACAGAGTTGCAAAGCAATGAGATTACAGAGCTCCTGGGAAAGACAGATACAGAGATACAGAGAAATACAGTTACAGAATTGCAGAGAACAACAATTACCAACTTGTAGAGAAATGTGGTTACAGCATTGCAGAGAAATGCAGATACAGATTTGCAGAGAACACGGTTACAGAGTTGCAAAGCAATGAGTTTACAGACCTCCAGGGAAAAGCAGTTACAGAGTTACAGAGAAACACGATTGCTGAGTTGCAGAGAAACATGATTATTGAGTTGCAGAGAAATACAGTTACAGCGTTGCAGAGAAGAAGTTACAAAACTGCAGAGAAACATAATTACAGAGTTGCAGAAAAATGTGGTTGTTGGTTGCAGCCAAACACGGTTATTAAGTTGCAAAGAAATGTAGTTATAAAGCTGCAGAGAAGCACAGTTACAGAGTGCAGAGAAACACGTTACAGAGTTGCAGAGAAACATCGTTACAGAGTTGCAGAGAAACACAGTTCCAGAGCTGCAGAGAAGTGCAGTTACAGCTTGCAGAGAAATATGGTTACAGAGTTGCAGAGAAACACAGATCCAAAGCTGCAGTTACAGCTTGCAGAGAAATATGGTTACAGAGTTGCAAAGAACACAGTTGCAGAATTGCAGAAAAATGTGGTTCCAGAGTTGCAGAGAAACGCAGATTCAGGGTTACTGAGAAATGCAGTTATAGAGCTGCATAGAAACATGCTTATAGAGTTACAAAGCAATGTGGTTACAGAGAACCAGGGACAGGCAGTCACAGAGATGCAGTGAAATGCGGTTACAGAATTGCAAAGAAATGTAGTTTCAGAATTGCAGAGTAACAGGGTTATAGAGTTGCAGAGAAACACAGTTACTGAGCTGCAGAGAAACACATTTACAGAGTTGCAGAGAAACAGGGCTTCAGAGTTGCAAAGCAATGAGGTTACAGAGCTCCAGGGAAAGGTAGTTACAGAGTTGCAGAGAAACATAGTTATTGAGTTGCACAGAAACAAGATTACAGAGTTGCAGAGAAATAAATCTACTAAGTTGCAGAGAAATGTAATTGCCGAGTGGCAGAGAAATGTGGTTACAGCATTGCAGAGAAACACAATTACAGAGTGCAGAGAAACACGGTTACACAGTTGCAGAGAAACACAGTCACAGAATTTCAGATAAGTATGGTTATTGAGTTGTGGAGAAACACCATTACAGACTTGCAGACAAATGCTTTTACAGAGTTGCAGAGAATGCGGTTACAGAGTTGTAAAACAATGACTTTACAGACCTTCAGGGAAAAGCAGTTACAAAGTTGCAGAGAAACACAGTTATCGGATTGCAGAGAAACACAGTTACTGAGTTGCACAGAAACACAGTTATTGAGTTGCACAGGAAAGCAGTTACGTAGTTGCAGAGAAACATAGTTATAGAATTTCAGAAACATGTGGTTATCGAGTTGCGACAAATGCTGTTACTGAGTTGCAGTGAAACACGGTTACAGAATTGCAAAGAAATACAGTTATTGAGTTGCAAACAAATGCAATTATTGAGTTGCAGACAAACACGGTTACAGAGTTGCAGAGAAACATATTTATTGAGTTGCAAAGAAAAGTAGTTGCAGAGTTGCAGAGAAACACCGTGATAGAGTTGCAGGGAAGCGCGGTTACAGACTACAGAGAAACAGTTACTGAGTTGCTGAGAAACACAGTTACAGAAGTTCAGATAAATGCAGTTATTGAGTTGTAGAGTAATGTGGTTATAGAATGGCAGAGAAACACAGTTTCAGAGTTGCAAAGAAACACAGTTACAGAGTTGCAGAGAAATGCAGTTACAGAGTTACAGAGAAACACAGTTATAGAATTGCAGAGAAAGGAAGTTACAGAGTTGCAGAGAAACATGGTTAGAGTTCCAGAGAAACACAGTTACAGAGATACAGTGAAACACGGTTACAGAGTTGCAGAGAAACATGGTTACTGACTTGCAGATGAAATATAGTTACTGAGTTGCAAAAAAACACAGTTACTGAGGTACAGAGAAATGTGGTTACAGAGTCGCAGAAAAACACTTACAGAGTTGCATAGAAACACAGTTATAGAGTTACAGAGAAGTGCGGTTACAGTGTTGCAGAAAAATGCTGTTGTTGAGAAACATGGTTACAGAGTTGCAGATAAATGCTGTTGTTGAATTGCAGAGAAACGCAGTTACTGAGTTGCAGAGAAACATGTTTACTGAGTTGCAGAGAAACACGGTTACAGAGTGGCAGAGAAACACGGTTACAGAGTGGCAGAGAAACACGGTTACAGAGTGGCAGAGAAACACGGTTACAGAGTGGCAGAGAAACACGGTTACAGAGTGGCAGAGAAACACGGTTATAGAGTGGCAGAGGAACGCAGTTAGAGAGTTGCAGAGGAACGCAGTTAGAGAGTTGCAGAGAAACACAGTTACAGAGTGGCAGAGGAACGCAGTTAGAGAGTTGCAGAGGAACGCAGTTAGAGAGTTGCAGAGAAACACGGTTACAGAGTGGCAGAGAAACACGGTTACAGAGTGGCAGAGAAACACGGTTACAGAGTGGCAGAGAAACACGGTTACAGAGTGGCAGAGGAACGCAGTTAGAGAGTTGCAGAGGAACACAGTTAGAGAGTTGCAGAGAAACACGGTTACAGAATGGCAGAGAAACATGGTTACAGAGTGGCAGAGGAACGCAGTTAGAGAGTTGCAGAGGAACGCAGTTAGAGAGTTGCAGAGGAACGCAGTTAGAGAGTTGCAGAGAAACACGGTTACAGAGTTGCAGAGGAACGCAGTTAGAGAGTGCAGAGAAACACGGTTAGAGAGTTGCAGAGAAACACGGTTACAGAGTTGAGACAAATGCGGTTACACAGTTGCAGAGAAACACGGTTACAGAGTTGCAGAGAAACACGGTTACAGAGTTGCAGAGGAATGCAGTTAGAGAGTGCAGAGAAACATGGTTAGAGAGTTGCAGAGAAACACGGTTACAGAGTTGAGACAAATGCGGTTACACAGTTGCAGAGAAACATGGTTACACAGTTGCAGAGAAACACGGTTACAGAGTTGCAGAGAAACACGGTTACAGAGTTGCAGACAAATGCAGTTACAGAGTTGCAGAGAAACATGGTTACACAGTTGCAGAGAAACATGGTTACACAGTTGCAGAGAAACACGGTTACAGAGTTGCAGAGAAATGCAGTTACACAGTTGCAGAGAAACACGGTTACAGAGTTGCAGACAAATGCAGTTAGAGTTGCAGAGAAACACGGTTACACAGTTGCAGAGAAACGTGATTATGGAGTTGCAGAGAAATGAGATTACGGAGTTGCAGAGAAACAAGGTTACAGAGTTGCAGAGAAACACAGTTACAGAGTTGCAGAGAAACACAGTTACAGAGTTGCAGAGAAACAAGGTTACGTAGTTGCAGAGAAACATGGTTTTTGAGTTTTAGAGAAACATAGCTACTGAGTGACAGACAAACACGGTTCCAGAGTTACAGAGAAATGTGATTACAGAGTTGCAGAGAAACGCAGTTACCGAGTTGCAGAGAAATGCATTTACAGAGTTGCAGAGAACAGTTACAAAATTGCAGAAAAACGCGGTTACAGAGTTGCAAAGCAATGACGTTACACAGACCCAGGGAAAGGCAGTTACACAGTTGCAGAGAAAGAGGTTACAGAATTGCAGAGAAACGATGTTACAGAGTTGCAGAGAAACTAGGTTAGAGTTGCAGAGAAATGAGGTTACACAGAGTTTCAGAGAAACACAGTTACAGAGTTGCAAAGCAATGAGGTTACAGAGCTCCAGGGAAAGGCAGTTACAGAGTTGCAGAGAAACACGGTTACAGAGTTGCAGAGAAACATGGATACAGAATTGCAGAGAAACGAGGTTATGCAGTTGCAGAGAAACATGGTTACAGATTTGCAGAGAAACATGGGTATGGATTTGCAGAGAAACGAGGTTACGGAGTTGCAGACAAACACGGTTACAGAGTTGCAGAGAAACACGGTTACAGAGTTGCAGATAAACATGGTTACAGAGTTGCAGAGAAACACAGTTATTGAGTTTCAGAGAAACACAGCTATCGAGTGGCAGACAAACATTGTTACAGAGTTACACAGGAACACAGTTACTGGGTTGCAGAGAAACACAGTTACAATTTTGCAGAAAAATTGTAGAGAAACATGGTTATAGAGAAGCACAATTACAGAATGCAGAGAAACGTGATTAGAGTTGCAGAGAAATGTCGTTACAGAGTTCAAGTAGTAATCTGGCGCCTTGCTTTTGCTTCCAAGGTTATTCATTGAATAACCTTACATTTATCTAGGTTATACTGCATCTACCATTGATTTGTCCACTCACCCAACCTATCCGGACATTCCAAAGGATCTCTACATCCTCTTCACAGTTCACTCTTTCATCCAACTTGATATCATCTGCAAACTTTGAGATGTTACATTTTGTTCTTCATCTAAATCAATATATATTGTGAATAACTGGGGTCCCAGCACAATCCCTGTGTTACATCACTAGTTACTGCCTGCCAATCTGAAAAGCACCCATTAATTCCTACTCTTTCTTTCCTCTGTTTCCTCTCTGCCAACTAGTTTTCTATCGATCTCAAAACACTTCCACAAATCCTATGTGCTTTAATCTTACAGAATATTCACTTGTGGGGAACTTTGTCAAATGCTTTCTAGAAGTCCAAATATATCACATCCACTGGTTCCCCCTTGTCAATTCTACAGTTACATCTTCAAAGAATCACAACAGATTTGTCAAGCATGATTTCACTCTCATAAATCCATGCTGACTCTGTCTAATCCTGCTACTGCATTCTAAATGCTCTGCTATAAAGTCCTCGATAGTGGATTTAAGAATTTTTCCCACTACCAATGTTAAGCTTACTGGTCTATAATTCCCTGTTTCCTCTCTACCTACCTTTTTGAATATTAGAATAACACCTCCTACACTCCAATTTGCAGGGACTGTTCCAGGATCTACAGAATCCTGAAAGGTGACTACCAATTCATCCACTATTTCCACAACCACTTCCTTAAGTACTCTGGGATGTAGATTATCAGACCTTGGGAATATATCCAACTTCAATACCATTAATTTTCCCAGCATCATTTCTCTACTAATATCGATTGCCCTCAGTTCTTCCCTCTCACTAAATCTTACATTCTTCAATGTTTCTGGCACTTGATTTGTGTCTTCTTAGAACATAGAACATAGAACATTACAGCACAGAACAGGCCCTTCGGCCTTCGATGTTGTGCCGACCAAAATAAAAAGCAATGCCCCTCCTAACTAAACCATTCCCTTCTCTTCCCTATACTTATCAATTAACCTCTTAAACGCCACCAAACTTGGCGCATCTACAACAGCTGCAGGCAGGGCATTCCAATCCCTAATCACTCTTTGAGTAAAGAACCTACCTCTGATATCCGTCCTATAACTCATACCCCTTAATTTAAAGCTGTGTCCCCTCGTGCTAGTTTCTCCATCCTAGGAAAAAGGCTATCACTGTCCACCCTATCTAAACCTCTAATCATCTTATATGCTTCAATAAGATCCCCTCTTAGCCGCCTCCTTTCTAACGAAAAACAACCTCAAATCCTTCAACCTCTCTCCATAGGACCTGCCCTCCATACCAGGCAACATCCTGGTAAACCTCCTCTGTACCCTCTCCAATGCCTCCACATCTTTCTTATAATGTGGGGGACCAGAACTGCACACAATACTCCAAGTGCGGCCGCACTAGAGTTTTGTACAGTTGCAACATGACGTTGTGGCTCCGAAATGCAATCCCCCTACCAATAAAAGCTAAGACTCCATATGCCTTCTTAACAACCTTCTCGACTTGACTGCCTACTTTCAGGGATCTATGCACATACACACCAAGATCCCTCTGTTCATCAAGACTACTAAGAATCCTACCATTAGCCCTATAATCTACACATTTATTATTCCTGCCATAGTGCATTACCTCACACTTTTCCACATTAAACTCCATTTGCCACCTCTCGGCCCAGCTCTGCAACTTGTCCAAGTCTCTCTGCAAACTATAACACCCCTATTCACTATCTACCACTCCACCGACTTTAGTGTCATCTGCAAATTTACTAATCCATCCCTCAATACCCTCATCCAGATCATTTATAAAAAATTACAAACAGCAGGGGCCCCAAAACAGACCCCTGAGGCACACCACTTGTCACCGAACTCCACGATGAATATCTCCCATCAACCACCACCCTCTATCTTCTATCTGCCAGCCAATTCCTAATCCAATTAGCTAAATCACCCTCTATTCCACACATCTGCATTTTCAGTAGAAGTCTTCCATGGGCCACCTTATCAAACGCCTTACTAAAGTCCATATATACCACATCAACCGCCTTACCCCCATCCACATCTTTGGTCACTTTTTCAAAAAACTCAATGAGGTTAGTAAGGCACAACCTACCCTTCACAAAACCATGCTGACTATCCCCAATCAATTCATTTCTCTCTAAATAACTATAAATCCTATCCCTAATATTCTCTCCAATACTTTGCCCGCAACAGAAGTAAGACTCACTGGCCTATAATTCCCTGGAAGGTCTCTCTTCCCCTTCTTGAACAATGGGACCACATTCGTTATCCTCCAGTCCTCCGGAACCACACCCGTAACCAACGACGACCTGAAGATCAGAGACAGAGGCTCTGCAATCTCCTCTCTTGCCTCCCAGAGAATCCTAGGGTAAATCCCGTCCGGCCCAGGGGACTTATCCAACTTCAAACCCTCGAGAATTTCTAACACATCCTCCCTATCCACTACAATACTCCCCAATTTGCCACCCTGTACCTCAGTGCTCTCCATAGCTACATTTCCAGCACTCTGCGTGAATACCGAAGAGAAATATTTATTCAGTGCCTCACCAATCTCTTCAGGCTCCACGCACAACTTCCCACTGCTGTCTATGACTGGCCCAAATCTTGCCCTAACCAATCTTCTATTCTTAACATATCGAAAGAAAGCTTTAGGATTCTCCTTAATCCTATCAGCCAACATCTTCTCGTGTCCCCTCTTAGCTCTCCTCAATTCACTTTTTAGCTCCTTCCTGGCTAATCTATAGCTATTCATTGCACTAACTGAGCCTTCAAGCCTCATCCTGACATAAGCCTCCTTTTTCTTCTTAACCAGCAAATCAACTTTTTTCGTACACCGATGCCTCTCTTACTCGAACCATTTTCCTCCCTGCTTTGACAGGGACTACTTATCAAGGAATCGCATAGCTGCTCCTTGAATAAGAATCACATTCCATTCCAGATATTCCCAGTCCTGTAGTTTTCCCAGTCCAATCTATGCACCCTAATTCACTCCTATGGCCTCATAATTACCCTTCCTTTCCCCCAGCTATAACCTACTGCAGCCCCCAGCTTCATGCCTATCCCTGTCCATCACTAAGGTGCGTAACCGAATTGTGGTCACGATCACCAAAATTTTCACTAACTTCAAGCCTAAACACCTGGTCTGGCTCTTGCCAGCCCAAATCCATGTAGCCTCACCTCTAGTTTGGCCTATCTACATACTGATCAAAAAAACCTTCCTGCACACGCTGTACGAAAACTGACGCCCTCTAACGAGATACAGTATATCTATTCCAATCAATATTAGCCAAAGTTAAAGTCCCCCCCATAAATTACCCTACTACTCTCACTCCTAACAGAATTGACTTTGCAATCCTTTCCTCAACCTCTCTAGAATATTAGAGGTTTGTAAAAGACTCCACAGGGTGACCTCTACTCTCCTGTGTTTTCTAATCTCAGCCCATACTACCTCAACAGACAAGTCCTCATCAAACTTCTTTTCTATCACCGTGATACAGTCTTTGACCAATAATGCCACTCCTCCCCCCCTTCTACCTCCTTCTCTACTCCGACTAAAGCATTTGTACCCCGGAACCTGCAACATCCATTCCTGTCCCTTCTGTGAAGATACTGTTCTTCTGTGAAGACAGTATCAAAGTATGTATTCAATTGCTCGGCCATTTTTTTGTTCCCTGATGTACATTCCCACAATGGTAGGGAGATGGGAACCTTTGCAAGAGTTCAGAGCAGGGGGAATTAAGAAGAAGAGGGAAAGACAGCAAAGAGAATTGGGAAAGTGATAGGCAGAGATATCAAGGGCTAGGATCAGGTAAGGACTGAGTTTTTAAAAAAATAATAGGAAAGGGAAAAGAGATGTTAAAAGTGATCACCTTAACGTTTTGTACCTGAATGCCTGGAACACTTGAAGCAAAATGGGTGAATTAGTTGCACAGATAGATGTAAAGGGGTATATAATATTTGGCATATTGGAGACGTGGCTCCAAGCTAAGCCAGGATGGGAACTAAACATTGAGGACTATTCAGTGTTTAGGAAGGACAGATAAAATGGAAAAGTTGGTGGAGTTGCACTGTTGATTTGTGAGATTGAGGAAAGGTATTAGCATGGATGATGTGGAATATCCATGGATCATGTTAGGAAACAACAACGGGCAGAAAACATTGGTGGGGGTGGTCTACATATGACCAAACTGTAGCGTGATGTTGGAAAAAGCATTAGACAGGAAATCAGAGATCCATGTGTTAAAGGAACACATAATCTGTGATTATCATAGAATCCTACAGTGCAGAAAGAGGCCATTCGGCCCATCAGGTCTGCACTGACCACAATCCCACACAGGCCCTACCCCCATATCCCTAATATTTTACCCACTAATCCCTCTAACTTACGCACCTCAGGACACTAAGGGGCAATTTTAGCATAGCCAATCAACCTAACCCACATATCTTTCAACTGTGGGAGGAAACTGGAGCACCCAGAAGAAATCCACGCAGACACGAGGAGAATGTGCAAACTCCACACAGACATTGACCCGAGCCAGGAGTCGAACCCAGGTCCCTGGAGCTGTGAACTAGCAGTGCTAACCACTGTGTTACCCAGCCGCCGTGGGTGACTTTAATCTGCATATGGATTGGGAGAATCAAAATAGCCACAGTAGATGAGGAATTCCTGGAATGCATAATGATGGTTTTCTGGAGCAATATGTTGAGTAACCAACAAGAGAGCGTGCCATCTTGGATTGGGTATTGTGCAATGAGAAAGGATTAGTTGGCAATCTAGTTGTGAAAGAAGCCTCGGATGTGGCTGACCGTAAATAGTACGGTAGAATTCTTTGCCAAGACAGATAACGATGTTGTTGATTCTGAGACCAGGGCCCTAAATTTCAGTAAAGAAAACTATGATGGTATAGAACATAGAACATAGAACATAGAACATAGAACATTACAGCGCAGAACAGGCCCTTCGGCCCTTGATGTTGCGCCGACCAATTAGGAAAAAGCCATGGCCGTCCAAACTAAACCATTCTTAAACCAACTTAACAATCTTAGTTGTTAAGAAGGCATATGGAGTCCCAGCTTCCATTGGTACGGGGACCGAACCCCGGAGCAGCAACGTCACGCTGCAAATGCACAAAACTCCAGCGCGGCCGCACTTCGAGCACCGCGCGCAGCTCCGGTCCCCACACCACAAGAAAGATGTGGAGGCACTGGAGAGGGCACAGAGGAGGTCCACCAGGATGCCGCCCGGCATGGAGGGCAAGTCCCACGAAGAGAGGCTGAGGGATTCGAGGTTGCCCCCGTCAGAAAGGAGGAGGCCAAGAGGGGACCTTATCGAAACACACAAGATGATTAGAGGTTCAGACAGGGCGGACAGCGACAGCCCCTCTCCCAGGATGGAGAAAGCTAGCACGAGGGGACACAGCTCCAAATCAAGGGGTGATAGCTACAGGACGGATATCAGAGGCAGATTCCCCACCCAAAGGGCGGCCCGGGAGCGGAATGCCCCGCCCGCAGCAGCTGTAGATGCGCCAAGCCTGGTGGCGTCCAAGAGGCCAGTTGACAAGTATATGGAAGAGAAGGGAATGGTTTAGTTTGGAGGGGCATTGCTTTTTATATTGGTCGGCGCAACATCGAAAGCCGAAGGGCCTGTTCTGTGCTGCAATGTTCTATGCTCTATGTTTTATATTCTATTCCCTTTTCGTCCATAAACCTATCTACCAACCTCCCAAACGCCACCAAACCTGGCGCATCCAAACTGCCACAGGCAGGGCACTCCACACCCCAACCACCCTCCGGGCAAAGAACCCATGAGGCATGAATTGGCCGTGACAGACTGGGAAAGGAAAGACAGTGGATAGGCAATGGCAGGCATTTAAGGAGTGAATAGATGAACTCCAGAAGTTGTTTATTCCTGTTTTGACACAAGAGTGGAAAGAAAGTTGTGGCTTACAAGGAAAATTAAAGATAGTACCAGATTCAAGCAAGAAGCATACAAATCGACAAGAGAAAGCAATAAGCCTGAGGATTGAGAACAGTTTAAAATTGAACAAAGGAGGACCAAATGACTGATTAAGGGAAAAATAGACAATGAAAGTAAACTAGCTGGAAACATTAAAAACTGACTAAAAGTTACTGTAGTTATGTAGAGAAAAAAAATTGACAAAAATGGAGGTAGGTCTTTTACAGTCAGAAATTGGAGAATTCATAGCAGGGAATAAAGAAATGGCTAAGGAACTAAATTTGTACTTAGCTTCAGTCTTCAAAAGAGAGACATGAATAATGCATAGTGTTGAGAGAAAGGAGGAAATTAGCATTAGTAGATCATTAACCTTAAGCTATCATTACTTTTGGGAACATTGATAGGATTGAAGTTGGATAAATCTCCAGGTCCAGATAATCTTCATTCCAGAATACTTAAGGAAGTAGCCCTGGAAATAGTAGATACATTCATGATAATTTTCCAAAATTCTTTGGACTCTGGAATAGATACACAAATTAGAGAGTAGCTATTGCAAGCCTGCTATTCAAAAAAATACACTGCATTTTTACACAGTGTACAGAACACTGCATTTGCCTGACGAAGGCACAACATAGTGTCCGAAAGCTCGCGGATTTACTATCAAATAAATTGGTTGGATTTAAAATTGGTGTTGCAAAACTTTACTGAGTTTACCCCAGTCCAACGCCGGCATCTCTACATTCAAAAAAGTAGGCAGAGAGAAGATGGGTAACTATCAACCAGTGATCCTAATGTCGATATTGGGGAAGTTGCTCAAGTCTATTATCAAAGATTTTATAACTTGACATTTGGAAGGCATTATCAGACATGGATTTACAAAAGGGAAATTATGCTTGCGGAATCTATTGGGATTTTTTTTTTAGAATGTAACCAGCAGAATTGACCAAGGAGAACCAGTGGATGTAGTTTACTTTGACTTTGGAAGGCTTTCGATGAAGTCTCACATTACTATGTAAAGTTAAAGCAGATGGGATTGCACGTAATGTCTTGAGATGGATAGAAGCTGGTTAGCAAATAGGAAGCAAAGAGATGGCATAGATAGGTCTTTTTCTGATTGGCAATCAGTGACTAATGGGATTCCACAGGAATCAATGCTCTGACCCCAATTGCTCATATTATATATTAATGATTTAGAAACCAGAACTAAATGCATTATCTCCAAATTTGAAGATGATACAAAGTTGGGTGGGAGGATGAGCTATGAGAAGGAAGTAGATAGACATACTTCAGTGTGGGGGGTATGCATGGCAGATACAGTATAATGTGGATAGATGTGAGGTTATCGACTTTCGTAGCAATAACAGCAACATAGATTTGAATTTGAATGGGTGTAAACTGAGAGAGGGAGATACTCAACAAGACCTTGGAATCCTTGTGCATAAGTTGCTGAAAATAAGGGCACAGGTACAGCAGGCAGTAAAGAAGGCAAATGGTATGTTGGCCTTTCAGAGTGAGAGTATTTGTGTATAGGGACAGGGATGTTTTGCTGCAACTGTATAGGGTGTTGACGAGGCCACGCCTGGAGTATAGTGTTCCATCTTGATGTCTTCATCTGAGGCAGGATGTCCTTGCTAATGAGGGAGTACATCAAAAGTTTAGCAAGCTGATTCCTGCTGTGGCAGGTCTGACATATGAGGAGAGACTAAATCAATTAGAACTATATTCACTGGAGTTTGAGTGAGAGAGATTCTCATAGAAACTTATAAAATTCTAACAGATGTTAGAAGAGTAGATTCATAGAACATAGAACATTACAGTACTGTACAAGCTCTTCGGCCCTCAATGTTGTGCCGAGATATGTCCAAACCCAAGATCAAGCTATCCCACTCCCTATCATTCTGATGGGCTCCATGTGCTTATCCAATAACCGCTTGAAAGTTCCTGAAGTGTCCAACTCCATTATCACAGCAGACAGTGTATTCCATACCACAACCACTCTCTGAGTAAAGAATCTACTTTGGACATCCCTCCCACATCTCTCACCATGAACATTATAGTTATGCTCCCTAATAACAGCTACATCCACCCAAAGAAATAGCCTCTGAACATCTATTCTATCAATCCCCCTCATTATCTTATAAACCTGTATTAAGTTGGCTCTCATCCTCCTCTGCTCTAAAGAGAAAAGCCCCAACTCCCTCAACCTTTCCTCATAAGACCTACCCTCCAAATCAGGCAGCATCCTGGTGAAACATCTCTGCACTCTTTCCAATGCTTCCACATCCTTCTTATAGTGAGGTGACCAGAACTGAACACAATATTCCAAATGTGGTCTCATCAAGGTTCTGTATAGTTGCAGCATAACCATATGGCTCTTAAACTCAAAACCACTGTTAATAAATGCTATACACTATAAGCCTTCTTCACAGCTCTATCCATTTGAATGGCAACCTTCAGAGATCTGTGGATATGAACACCAAGTTCCCTCTGTTCCTCCACATTCCTCAGAACCCTGCCGTTGACCCTGTAATCCACATTCAAGTTTGTCCTACCAAAATGAATCACCTCGCACTTATCAGGATTAAACTCCATCTGCCACTTTTCAGTCCAGCTCTGCATCCTATCAATGTCTCTTTGCAGCCTACAAAAGCCCTTCGTCTCATCCACTACTCCACCAATCATGGTGTCATCAGCAAACTTACTAACCCACCCTTCAGCCCCCTCTTTCAAGTCATTGATAAAAATCATAATTTTTGTGACCCAGCACTGACCGCTGTGGTACACCACTGGTAATTAGCCTCCAGTCTGAAAATTTTCCCTCTACCGCCATCCTTTGTTTCCTATAAAACAGCCAGTTACTTATCCAATCAGCCAAATTTTCCTCTATTCCACACCTCCTTACTTTCTCCATGAGCCTATCAGGGGAACCTCACCAAACACCTTATGACATCAACTGCTGTACCTTTGTCTGCACACTTAGTTACCTCCTCAAAGAATTCAGTCAAATTTGTGAGGCAGGACTTATCCCTCACAAAACCGTGCTAACTATCCCAAATTAAACTGAATCTTTCCAAATGGTCATAAATCCCATATCTCTCAGGACCCTTAACTTACCGACCACTGAATTAAGACTAACTGGCCTGTAATTACCAGGGTCATCCCTATTTCCTTTCTTGAAGAGAGGAACAATATTTGCCACTCTCCAGTCCTCTAGCACAATCCCCGTGGACAGTGAGGACTCAAAGAACAAAGCTAAAGGCTCCGCAATCTCATCTTTTGCCTCCCAAAGTATCCTAGGATGTACCCCATTCAGAAAGAATATTCCGAATTGTGGGGGAATCCAGAATTTCTTTTTTATTTGTGGGATATGGGCATTGCTGGCTGGCCAGCATTTATTGCTCATCCCTAATTGCCCTTGAGAAGCTAGTGATAAGCAGCCTTCTTAAACTGCTGCAATTTATGTTCCTCTCTCCACTCATACAAATATTTATGTTTAGGTTGATGCCACTAGGGGGGAATTCCAGGATTTAAGGAGGAATTCCAGGATTTTGACCCAGCGACTGAGGAAATGGTGATATATTTCCAAGTCAGGATGATGAGTGGCTTGGAGTGAAAGTTGCAGATGGTGGTATTCCCATATATCTTTTGCTCTTGTCCTTCTAGATGGAAGTGGTCAGGCGTTTAGAAGATGCTATCTAAAAATCTTCTGTGAATTGCTGCAATGCAATTTGTGTAGTACACACTGCTGCTACTGAGCATCAGTGGGGGAGTGATTGAATGTTTATAGATATGGTGCCAATCAAGTGGGCTGCTTTGTCCTGGATGGTGTCAAGCTTCTTGTGTTGTTAGAGTTGCACCCATCCAGGCAAGTGGGGAATATTCCATCACACTCCTGACTTGTGCCTTGTAGATAGTGGATAGGCTCTG
Source organism: Sphyrna mokarran (assembly GCA_024679065.1). NCBI lineage: Eukaryota > Metazoa > Chordata > Chondrichthyes > Carcharhiniformes > Carcharhinidae > Sphyrna > Sphyrna mokarran. The sequence goes on from JAGIQG010000009.1 coordinate 83,350,368, forward strand.
GGGAGTCAGGAGGTGACTTACTCGCTGCAGTATTCTTCTGACCTGCTCTTGTATCCAGCATGTTTGTGTGCTGAGTTGAGTTGACTTTCTGGTCCAATGGTGACCCCAAGGATGTTGACAGTGGGGAATTCAGTGATGGAAACACCATTACAAATGGATAGAACGAGGGGTCACGGCCTTAGGGTGAGGGGGGCTATGTATAAGACGAATATTAGAGGGCAGTTTTTCACACGAAGGGTAGTGGGGGTGTGGAATGCTCTGCCGAGTAAGGTGGTGGAGCAGACACGCTAGGGTTGTTTAAGGGTCCCTTGGATAGCCACATGAGCGGTCTGCAGATAGAACATAGAACATAGAACATTACAGCACAGAACAGGCCCTTCGGCCTTCGATGTTGCGCCGACCAATTATGAAAAAAAAGCAATGACCCTCCAAACTAAACCATTCCCTTCTCTTCCATAAACTTATCAACTAACTCTTAAACGCCACCAAACTTGGCGCATCTACAACTGCCGCAGGCAGGACATTCCACTCCCTAACCACCCTCTGGGTAAAGAACCTACCTCTGATATCCGTCCTATAACTATCACCCCTTAATTTAAAGCTGTGTCCCTCGTGCTAGCTTTCTCCATCCGAGGAAAAAGGCTATCACTGTCCACCCTATCTAAACCTCTAATCATCTTATATGTTTCCATAAGGTCTCCTCTTAGCTGCCTTCTTTCTAATGAAAACAACCTCAAATCCCTCAGCCTCTCTTCATAAGACCTGCCCTCCATACCAGGCAACATCCTGGTAAACCTCCTCTGTAACCTCTCCAATGCCTCCACATCTTTCTTATAATGTGGGGACCAGAACTGCACACAATACTCAAGTGCGGCCGCACTAGAGTTTTGTACAGTTGCAACATGACGTTGCGGCTCCGAAATTCAATCCCCCTACCAATAAAAGCTAAGACTCCATATGCCTTCTTAACAACCTTATCGACTGGACTGCCTACTTTCAGGGATCTATGCACATACACACCAAGATCCCTCTGTTCATCAAGACTACTAAGAATCCTACCATTAGCCCGATACTCTACACATTTATTATTTCTGCCATAGTGCATTACCTCACACTTTTCCACATTAAACTCCATTTGCCACCTCTCGGCCCAGCTCTGCAACTTGTCCAAGTCCCTCTGCAAACTATAACTCCCCTCTTCACTATCTCCCACTCCACCGACTTTAGTGTCATCTGCAAATTTACTAATCCATCCTTCAATACCCTCATCCAGATCATTTATAAAAATTACAAACAGCAGGGGCCCCAAAACAGACCCCTGAGGTACACCACTTGTAACCGAACTCCACGATGAATATCTCCCATCAACCACCACCCTCTGTCTTCTATCCGCTAGCCAATTCCTAATCCAATTAGCTAAATTGGAGATAGAGGGATATAGCAGGACTGTCTAAATATCGGGAGCTTTGGGATGACCAAATAGTATTAGAATATCTTTTAGTTTTGTCTCAGGGATGTCTCAGTTTTTCGCATATTTAATAATGTCTTATTTGTTTCCACAGGCAATTCGGTCCACCTTGTTGACCAACAAGGTGCATGCATTCGGCAGGTCGTGCGAGGGCTGCTCTTGGATGTTGCTACAGGAGTGGCCTAGTGCTTCACGTCGTTAGTGTATGCTTAAACTGGACCATCTGATGGGCAACATGACAGCTCAGAGACTATCGCTGTTGCTGTGCAGACACATGGATTTGGGCCTGTGTCTGCGGGAGTTTGCGCGTTCTCCCCATGGTTGCGTGGGTTTTCTCCGGTGCTCCGGTTTCCTCCCACATCCCAAAAATGTGCTCTTAGGCTGATTGGGTAACAAATTGTCCCTACATTGGTCCCTATATGGGAATCTTCCACAATAGGCATAGCCTAAAGACATGGATATGTCATTAAGACAGGACGGCGGCGTGGGCTCGTTGGGCCGAAGGGCCTGTTTCCCGTGCTGTGTTGTTCCTTGTTCTTTGTTCTTGTTCTTTGAATGTCAAGGGATGGAGCTTAGAGTGTCTCTTATTAGTGATGGTCATTGCCTGGCATTTGTATGGTGGAAATTTACCTGCCACTTGTCAACCCAAGCCTAGATATTGTTCACATCTTGTCGCATTTGAACACGGACTGCTTCAGTATCTGAAGAATCGCAAATGGTGTTGAACAATGTGCAATCATCGGTGAACATCCCCACTTCTGACCCCATGATGAAGCGAAGGTCATTGATGAAGCAGCTGAAGATTGTTGAGCCTGGGATACTAGCCTGAGGATCACCTGCAGAGGTATCCTTGAGTTGGGATGACTGACCTTCCACAACACAACCGTCTTCTTACATAAGAGATGGGTGAGATCCTAAATGAATATTTCATATTGGTATTTATTGCTGAGAAAAGCATGGATCTTAGAGAACTTGGAGAAAAAACTTAGGGAACTTGCGGAGTGTATATATTAAAGAGATGGTGCTGGAAGTCTTCAAGTGCATCAAGGTAGATAAATTCCTGGGACTTGATGAAGTGTATCCCATGACATTGTGGGAGGCTAGGGAGGAAATTGCAGGTCCCCTAGCAGAGATATTTGAATCATCGATAGTCACGGGTGAGTGCCTTAAGATTGGAGGATGGAAAATGTTGTGCCTTTGTTTAAAAAGGGCTGCAGGGAAAAGCCTGGGATCTACAGGCCAGTGAGCCTGACACAAATGGTGGATAAGCTGTTGGTATTTTGAGAGACAGGTCCACAGGCATTTAGAGATGCAAGGATTGATTTGGGACAGTCAGCATGGCTTTGTGAGTGGAAAATCATGTCTTACAAATTTGATCGAATTTTTTGAAGAGGTAACCAAGAAGGTAGATGAAAACAATGCAGTTGATGTTGTGTACATGGACTTTAGCAAGGCCTTTCACAAGGTATAGCATGGCAGATTATTGCATAAAGTTAAATTTCACTGAATCTAGGATGAGGTAGCTAATTTTGTACCAATTTGGCTTGATGACAGAATATGGAAATGCCGGTGTTGGATTTGGGTAAACACAATAAGAAGTCTCACAACACCATTAACTGTGTGTTTATTTGGTAGCAAAAATCACTAGTTTTCAGAGTGCCGCTCCTTTGTCAGCTAAGTGGAAGTTCTGTTCACAAACAGGGCCTATAAAGACACAAGCTCAATTTACAAAATAATGGTTGGAATGCGAGTCTTTACAGGTAATCAACTCTTAAAGGTACAGATAACGTGAGTAGAGAGAGGGTTAAGCACAGATTGGAGATGTATATTGTCTTCAGCCAGGACAGTTAGTGAGATGGTGCAAGCCCAGACAAGTTGCAGGGGTTACAGATAGTGTGACATGAACCCAAGATCTTGGTTGAGGCCGTCCTCATATGTGCAGAACTTGGCTATCAGTCTCTGCTCAGTGACGCTGAGTTGTCGTGTGTCGTGAAGGCCACCTTGGAGAACGCTTACCTGAAGATCAGAGGCCGAATGCCCGTGACCGCTGAAGCGTTCCAACAGGATCTTGCCTGGTGATTGTCGAGCGCTGTTCATTCATTGTCGTAGTGTCTGCATGGTCTCCCCTATGTAACATACCTCGGGACATCCTTCCCTGCAGCGTATCAGGAGACAATATTGGCCAAGTTGCAAGAATATGTATCGTATACCTGGTGGACAATGTTCTCACGTAAGATGATGGCACCTGAGTCAATGATCCGGTACGTCTTGCAGAAGTTGCTGTGGCAGGGTTGTCTGGTGTTGTGGTCACTGTTCTCCTGAAGGCTGGGTAATTTGCTGCAGACAATGGTCTGTTTGCGGTTGTTTGAAGACAAGAAGTGGGGGTGTGGGGATAGCCTTGGCGAGATGTGCATCTTCAATGATATGTTGAAGGCTCCAGAGAAGATGTCATAGCATCTCCACTCCAAGGAAGTACTTGATGACGAAGGGTACTCTGTCCGCTGTGTTGTGTATTTATCTTCTGAGGAGGTGGTGCAGATTTTCGCAGTGGTGCGTCAGAACTGTCGATCAATGAGTCAAGCGCCATATTCTGTTCTTATGAGGGCATTTTCTAGTGCCTGAAGGTATTTGTTGTGATCCTCCTCATCTGAGCATATCCTGTGCATACAGAGGGCCTGTCCAAAGGGGATGGCTTTTTTAATGTGTTTACAGTGGAAGCCGGAGAAATGGAGCATCGTGAGGTTATCCATGGGCTTGCGGTTCACTGAAGTGCTGAGGTGACCGTCCTTGATGGAGATGCATGTATCCAAGAATGCAACCAATTCCAAAGAACTATCCATGGTGAGTCTGATGGTGGGATGGAACTTGTTGATGTCACCATATAGTTGTTTCAGTGATTGTTCACCATGAGTCCAAAAGAAGAAATTGTCATGGATGTATCTACTGTATAGCATCGATTGAAGGTCCTGTGCAGTGAAGATTTTGCAAAATCTCACTAACTGTCCTGGCTGGAGACAATACACATCTCTTTAACCTGTTCTTCACCTTCTCTCCACTCACATCGTCCGCACCTTTAAGACTTCATTACCTGTAAAGTCTCCATTATTTTATGAATCGAGTTTGTGTCTTTATATACCCTGTTTGTGAACAGAACTCCCACTTACCTGATGAAGGAGCAGCACTCCAAAAGCTAGTGGCTTTTGCTACCAAATAAACCTGTTGGAATTGAACCTGGTGTTGAGAGACTTCTTACTTGATGACAGAAGTCAGAGGGTGGTTGTAGAGGGTTGTTATTCAAACTGCCTCAGATCAGTGCTGGGTCCACTATCATTTGTCATTTATATTAATGAGTTGAATGAGATTGTAGGGGGCATGATTGGTAAGTTTGCAGTTGACACCAAGATTGATGGCATAGTGGACAGTGAAGAAGACTATCTTAGATTGTAAGGGGATCTTGATTAATCGGGCCAGTGGGCTGACAAATGGCAGATGGAGTTTAATTTAGATAAATGTGCGAGATACATTTTGCTAGATTGAACCAGGGCAGGACTTAGACAGTTAATGGTAGGGCGTTGGGGAGAGTTACACACAAGGGATCTAGAGCTACAGGTTCATAACTCCTTGAAAGTGGAATCACAGGTGGACAAAGGGGTGAAGAAGGTATTTGGTGTATTTCATTGGTCAGAACATTGAATACAGGAGCTGGGACATCTTGCTGAAGTTGTACAAGACATTGGTAAGGCCACACTTGGAATACTGTGTACAGTTCTGGTCATCCTATTCTAGAAAGGATATTATTAAACTAGAAAGAATATAAAAGAGATTTACTAGGATGTTACTGTGATTTGATGATTTCAGTTATAAGGAGATGCTGGGTAGACTGGGGCTTTTTTCTCTGGTGCGTAGGATGTAAAGCGATCTTAGAGGCCTATAAAATAAGGAGGGGCATAGATCTGCTAGATAGTCTATAACTTTTCCCAACGGTAGGGGAGTCTAAAACTCAAGGTGAGAGGGGAGAGATACAAAAGGACCAATGTGGAGGGTGCCAGTGTCTGCAACAAGCCACCAGAGGTAGTAATAGAGGCAGGTACAATTTCATCTTTTAAAAAGCATTTAGACAGTTACATGGGTAGGATGTGTACAGAATGATATGGGCCAAATGCAGGCAATTGGAACTTGCTTTGGGTTTTAAAAAAGAAGGGCAGCACAGACAAGTTGGGCCAAAGAGCCTGTTTCAATGCTATAAACTTCAATGATCTATGTATCTCCACCAACAGAATGATTCCAGTTTCGCTCGGGCTCTTTGGTGCTACATGCAGTTGAATGTAGCCTTGCTGTCAAGGGCTGTCACTCTCACCTCACCTCTGGAATACAGCTCTTTTCTCCACATTTGAACCAAGGCTGTAATGAGGTCAGGAGCTGAGTGACCCTGGCAAAACCCAAACTGAGTGTTACTAAGCAGGTTATTGCTGAGCAGGAGCTGCTTGATAGCGCCGATGATGACCCTTTCCATCACCTTACTGATGATTGATAGTGGACTGGGTGGTAATTGGCTCAGTTGAATTTGTCCTGCTTTTTGTACAGGGCATACCTGGGCAACTTTCCATATTGTTGGATAGATGCCAGTGTTGTAACTGTATTGGAACAACTTGGCTAGGGGAGCAGCAAGTTCTGGAACACAAGTCTTCAGTACTATTGCCAGAACGTTATCAGGGCCTTTGCAGTATCCAATGCCTCCAGCCAGTTCTTGATGTGGAGTGAGTCAAATTGGCTGAAGACTGGCATTGAAATGCTGGTGACCACAGGAAGAGGCTGAGAGGGATCACCCACTCGGCACTTCTAGCTGGAGATTGCTGCGAATACTTCCGCCTTTTCTTTTTCACCGATGTGCTGGGCTCCTCCATCATTGAGGATCAAGTTATTTCTGGAGCCTCCTCCTCCTCCAGTGAATTGTTTAATAGTCCACCAGCATTCACAGCTGGATGTGGAAAGATTGCAGAGCTAAGATCTGACCCGTTGCTTGTGGGACTGCTTAGCACAGTCGATCACTCGCTTTTTCCCATTTGATATGTCAGTAATCCTATTTGGTAGCTTCACCAGGTTAACACCTCACTTTTAGGTATACCTGGTGCTATTCCGGGCATGCTCTCCTGCACTCGCTATTGAACCAGAGTTGATCCCCTGGTTTGATGGTAATGGTTTTTGGGGGATATGCTGGGCCATGAGATTGCAAATTATGCTGGAGTTCAGGTCCATGGCTCACAGCTCCTGATGAATATCTAGTCTTGAGTTGCAAGATCAGTTCAAAGTCTATTCCATAGCATGGTGATAATGTCAGACAACACAATGGAGGTCATTCTCAATGTGAAGGCAGGACTTTGCCTCCATAAGGACAATGCAATGGTCACACTTATCAACACTATAATAGACAGATGCATCTGCAGCTGGCAGATTGGTAAGGATGAGGTCAAGTATGTTATATCCTCTTATTGCTTCTTTCGCCACCTGCTGCATACCCAATCTAGCAGTTACATCCTGTCAGACCTGACCAGCTCAATCATTAGAGTTGCTGCCCAACCACTCTGGGTTGTGGACATTGAAATCCTCTATCCAGAGTATTTTGTGCCCTTGCCACCCTCAGTGCTTCCTCCAAGTTTTGTTCAACATGAAATACTAATTCATCAGCTGAAGAAGGACAGTATATAGTAACCAGTAAGAGGTTTCCTTGCCCATTTTAATCTGAAACCATGAGACTTCATGCTAAGGACTCTCAGGGCAACTGCTTCCCAATTATATACCACTGTGCTGTGCCACCTCTGCTGGGTCTGTCCTAATGGTGGGATAGGATGTAAGAAGTCTCATATCACCACGTTTAAGTCCAACTAGTTTATTTGATAGTAATCCCACAAACTTTCAGAAACAGTGTTCCTTCATCAGGTGTGTGCAAGGTTCTGATCAGAGAAAGGCATATAAAGTCACAGACTTTGGGATAGGATGTATCCAGAGATGGTAACGATGGTGTCTGGGGTGTTGTCTATAAGGTCTGATTCTGGGAGAGTTACTGTCAGGTTGCTGCTTGGCTACTTTGTGAGATAGCTCTCCCAATTTTGGTACTAGTCCCCCACACGTTAGTAAGGAAGACTTTGCAGTGTTAACAGGGCTGTTTGTTTTGCCTTTGTCTTTTCCGGTGCCTAGGTCAATACCAGGTAGTCTGTCAGGTTTCTTTTCTTTGAGGATTTGTACAAAGAACAAAACAGCATGGGAAACAGGCCCTTCGGCCCAATGAGCCCACACCACCTCCCCAATGTTCCCACCTCTACCTGTGATCCCTGTCTATGTTTATAGATCTATGGATTAAAAACCAAATTTGAGACAATTTAGGGAGAATTTGTTTTGCCAATTAGCCTAAGAGCACATCTTTGGGATGTGGGAGGAAACCGGAGCACCCGGAGAAAACCCACGCAAGCACGGGGAGAATGCGCAAACTCCCACAGACACAGGCCCAAATCCATGTATCTGCACAGCACAGCGATAGTCACTGAGCTGTCGTGTTGCCCATCAAATGGTCCAGGTCAAGCGTACACTAACGACGTGAAGCACTAGGATACTCTCAAAAAAAATAGTAATTAATGGGCTTGCTAGGCCATTTCAGAGGGCAACTGAGAGTCAACACATTGCTGGAGTCACATGTAGGCCAGGTCAGGTAAGGATGGTAGATTTCCTTCCCTAAAGAACATTAGTGAATCAGATGGGTTTTTCCAAACATTGACAATGGTCTCATAGTTATCAGTAGATTCTTAATTCCAGATATTTTTAATTGAATTCAAATTCCACGACCTTCCATGGTGAGATTTAAAACCTAGATCTCCAGAACATTATCCGGATAGACTTGGAGTCATAGTTGAGATAAAGGGTCAACCTTTTCGAACTAAGGTCAGGAGAAATGTCTTCACCCAGAGGGTGGTGAATGTGTGGAATTTACTAATGGAGTTGAGGCCAAAAAGTTGTCTGATTTCAAGAAGAAATTAAATATAGCTCTTAGGGCTAAAGGATCAAAGGATATGGAAGGAATATGGGAGAAGGATATTGAATATGATCAAAATGAATGGCAGAGCACGAATAAAGGGCCAAATAGCCTACTCTGCTTCTGGTTTCTATGTTTCTAAATGCAGTTGTGGAGTGACAAAGTGATGGAATTACAGAGGAACTGGATCCAGAACTGACTTGCCTGCAGAAAGCAGAGAGTGGTTGTGGATGGGTCTTTTTCTGCATGGAGGTCAGTCATCAGTGGAGTGCCCCAGGGATCTGTTTTAGGACCTTTGCTGTTTGTCATTTTCATAAATGACCTGGATGAGAATGTAGAAGGATGGATTAGTAAGTTCGCTGACGCTACGAAGGGTGGTGGTGTTCTGGATAGTCTGGAAGGATGTCAGAAGTTGCAGCGAGACATAGATAGGATCCAAGACTGGGTGGAGAAGTGGCAGATGGACTTCAATGCAGATAAATGTGTAGCGGTCCATTTTGGCAGGACCAATGGGATGAAGGAGTACAAAATAAGGGGTAGGACTCTTAGCAGTGTTGAGGAGCAGAAGGATCTTGGGGTCCGGGTCCATAGGAATCTTAAATCGGCCTCGCAGGTGGAGGATGTGGTCAAGAAGGCATATGGTGTACTGGCCTTCATTAATTGAGGGATTGACTTCAGGAGTCAGGAGGTAATGCTGCAACTTTATAAGACTCATGTCAGATCCCACTTGGAGTATTGTGTGCAGTTCTCGTCACCTCACTATAGGAAGGATGTGGAAGTTATTGAGAGGGTGCAGAGGAGATTTACAAGGATGTTGCCTGGATTGGGGGGCATGCCTTATGAAGATAGGTTGAGAGAGCTAGGTCTCTTCTCCCTGGAGAGATGAAGGTTGAGCAACGACCTGATAAAGGTTTATCAGATGTTGAGAGGAATAGATAGGGTGGATTCTTGGAGGCTATTTCCCAGGATTGAAATGGTCGCTACGAGAGGACACAGGTTTAATGTGCTGGGGGGCAAGTACAGAGGAGATGTTAGAGGTAAGTTTTTCACTTAGAGGGTGGATGAGTGAATGGAAACGGCTGTTGTTGGTGGTGGTGGAGGCGAACTCACTGGGGTCTTTTAAAAGATTTCTGCTTGAGTACATGGGATTGGGAGTTACAGATAGTTCTATGGCCTAGTAGGTATTGATATAATTGGCGCAACTTGGGGCCGAAGGGCCTATTTGTGCTGTAGTGTTCTATGTTCTATGTAATAGAGTTAGAGAATTGCAGGGAAACAGCATGACAGAGTTACCGAAAAACAGGCAACTCCAATACAAGCGCACCAGCCAGACAAGAAGTTACAGGGTGACAGAGAATGGGAGATATGTGGTTACAGAGACAGAGGAAATTAAAGAGCCAATCTAAAGTGGTTTGCAGCAGTTTTCATGCAATATCAAGTTTTATTTCCTGGATTATGCCCAGCTCTCTGAGGACATCGTCAAGATTAATTTACAGTCGTGACCCCATTCCAATGAGGTCAGGTCACTAGCTCCGCAAAAGTGGAGAGCTAGTCTGAACCCTGCTGGAGTGAAACAGTCTGGCAGGGTGGGAGAGGCTAGAGGGCCTGGAGAATTCATTCTGATTTAAAATGATCATTTAAATGCTACCCCACTTTGCCACCGATTTCCAGTCTGCAGCAAACCGCATCGGAAATCCAGCGCTGGGTGCAAATGCTTACGTGAACACTGCAAATCGCACTCTCCGTCCCCTCCACGCACGATTCTGCCGACCAGCTGCACCAAAAAAATTAGTGCAGTAGGATGGGAGAGTCACGCACAGAGTAGCAGTGGAAAGGTGTTTTTTCAGAACACAGATCTGTAACTCGTGGTGTTCTGCTGGGATCAGTGCTGGGACTTCTTGTTGTTTGTACTGTATATAAATGAACTGGAGGGAAATGTGGATGGTCTGATTATTAAATTTATGGATGAAATGAAGATTGGTGGAGTTGCTGATAGTGTTGGGGATATGACAAGACATAGATTGGAGACTTGGGCACAGAAATAGCCCAAGATGGAGTTTAATCTTTGTTCTTCTTTGTAAATGTAAGCTTGTGCATTTTGGAGGATCAAATTTATGTATGAATTATACTGTGAATGACAGAACCCTTTGGAACATTAATGTACCAAGAGATCTGAGTGTGCAGATCCACAGAAAGGGAGAGGGTGAACAGCCAGAGGCAATGGTACATATTGGTACCAATAACATTGGTAAGAAGAGTGACAAGGTCCTGCAGCAGCAGTTTAGGAAGTTAAAAGGCAAGACTCTAGGGTTGTAATCTCAGCATTACTCCCTCTGCCACTTGCTCGTGAGGCTAGAAATCGGAAGGCAGTACAGCTCAACACGTGACTGAACAACTGGTGCAGGAGGGAGGGTTTCAGACACCTGGACCATTGGGATCTCTTCCGGGACAGGTGGGGATCTATACACGAAGGATGAGTTGCAGCTAAACTGGAGGAGCATAAATATTCTGGCCAGGAGGTTTGCCAGTGTCACGTGTGAAGATTTGGCAAGCAGGTGGGAGCCAAAGGGAACTGGAGAGTATCGCTAGGGCCACTAAGAGTCCAAGGAAGAGCAGGCAAGGTGTAGTTGCTAATCGAAGAGAGTTTGTGGATTGATGTGCATTGGTTTCGAAGTGTAACAGGTAAGGCAGACAACCTTAGAGCTCGGATTACTATTTAGAGACATGATTAAGGGAAGGACAGGATTGGCAGCTTAATGTTCCAGGATACAGATGTTTCAAGTGGGATGGAGGGGGAATATATAAGGGATGGGGAATGGGGTTGCACTACTGGTTAAGGAAAATATCACAGCTGTAGTGCGGGAGGACCTCTCAGAAGTCTCAAACAATGAGGCAATATGAGAAGGAATAGGAAGGGTGTACTCATAACATTAGGCTTCCCAACAGCCAGCAAGAGGTAGAGGAACAGATACATAGGCAGATTTTGGCAAGGTGTAAAGGAACAGGATTGTAGTGATGGGAGATTTTTATCTTTCCCTATGTTGACTTAGTGCTCAGAGCTTTGATGGAGCAGAGTTTGTAAGGGGCATTCAGGAAGGCTTCTTGAAACAGTATGTAGACAGTCCAACTAGGGAAGAGCCCATACTGGACCTGGTATTGGGAAATGAGCCCAGCCACGTGGTTCCATGTGTCAGTAGGGGAGCAATCCAGGAACAGTGACCACAATTCAGTAAGCATTAAGATACTGAATAAGTGCAGATTTCAAGTGAAGGTACTAAATTGGGGGAAGTTTAGTTGCAACAATATTAGGGCAGGAACTAAAGAACATAGATTGGTGGCAGATGTTTGAGGGCAAATCAACATCTGGCATGTGGGAGGCTTTCAAGTGTAAGTTGATAGGAATTCAGGACCAGTACGTTCCTGTAAGGATGAAGATGAGTATAACAAGTTTCGGCAACTTTGGATAACGAGAGATATAGTGAGCCCAGTGAAAGAGAAAAAAGAAGCATTTGTCAAGGATAGGAAGCTGGGAACACACGAAGCAAGTGTAGAATATAAGGAAGGTAAAAAGAAACTTAAGCAAGGAATAAGAAAGGCTGAAAGGAGTAACAAGAAATCATTGGCCAGCTGAAATAAGGAAAATCCCAAAGTGTTTTATACATATAAAGAACAAGAGGTAGGCAGGGAGAGAGTTGGCCTACCCAAGGACAGGGGAGAGAATCTATGCATGGGACTAGAGGAAATGAGGGAGGTATTAAATGAGGGAGGCATCAGTTTTCACCAAAGAGAAGGACTTGGTGGATGATGTATCTGGGAAAGGATGTGTAGATAGTTTGAGTCAGGACGAGATCAGAAAGGAGAAGATATTGGAGTTCTTGAGGAACATTAAAGTAAGCTACGAGAGAACACAGGTTTAAGGAGCTGGGGAGTAGGCACAGAGGAGATATCAGGGATAAGTTTTTCACTCAGAGGGTGGTAGGGGACTGGAATCGGCTGCCGTCGGTAGTGCTGGAAATGAATTTGATAGGGTCTTTTAAGAGACTACTGGATGAGTACATGGGACTTAATAGGATTGAGGGTTATAGGTAAGCCTAGTAGGTAGAGGTATGATTGGCACAGCTTGTGGGCCAAAGGGCCTGTTTGTGCTGTAGTTTTTCTATATTCTATGTAAACAAGTCCGCAGGTCCTGATGGGATATACCCTAGAATGCTGAGAGAGACAAGGGAGGAAATTACTGGGACTTTGAGAGAAATCCTGACTGGCTGTAGGGGAGGTCCCAAAAGATTGGAGAGTAGCCAATGTTGGTCTTTTGTTTAAAAAGAAGAGCAAGGATAATCCAGGTAATTACAGACTGGTGAACCCTATGTCAGTGGTAGGGAAATTATTGGAAAGGATTCTTCGAGAGAGAATTTACTCCCTGTTGGAAATAAGTTGATGCATTAGCGAGAGGCAACATGATTTTTTCAAGAAAAGATCGCATCTCACTGACTTGATCAAATTTTGAGGAAGTGACGAAGATGATTGCTGAGGGTAGGCAGTGGATGTTGTTTACATGGGCTTCAATAAGACCTTTGACAAAGTCCCTCATGGCAGACTGGTACAGAAGGTGAAGTCATTTGAGATCAGAGGTGAGCTAGCGAGATGGATACAGAACTGGCTCAGTTATAGAAGACTGAAGGTAGCAGTGGAAGGGTGCCTTTCTGATTGGAGGTCTGTGACAAGTGGTGTTCCTCACAGTCCTTTGCTGTTTATATTATATATAAATGATGGAGGAAAATGAAATTCGTTTGATCAATAAGTTTGCTTGGTGGAATTACAGATAGTGATGAGGACCATTAAAAGACATAGACCAGTTGGAGACTTGGGCAGAGAAATGGCAGATGGAGTTTAATCACGACAAATGTGAGGTAATGCATTTTGGAAGGACTAATACAGATAGGAAATGCACAGTAAATGGCAGAACCCTCAGAGTATTGATAGGCAGAGGGATCTGGGTGTACAAGCACATCGGTCACAAAGTGGCAATGCAGGTGGAGAGGGTAGTCAAGAAGGCATACAACATTCTTGTCTTCATTGACTGGGGCATTGAGTTTAAAAGTTGGCAAGTCATGTTGCAGCTTTATAGAACCTTAGTTAAGCTGCACTGGGAATATAGAGTTCAATTTGGGTCACCGCACTATCAGAAGGATATGGAGGCTTTGCAGAGGGTACAAAAAAGATTTATCAGGATGTTGTCTAGTATGGAGGGTGTTAGCTATGAGGAGAAGTTGGAAAAACTTGGTTTGTTCTCATTGGAACAACGGAGTTGATACAAGTTTACAAGATTATGAAGGGCATCGACAGGATAAAGTCAGAAGCTTTCTCCCAGGGTGGAAGAGTCAATTATTAGGGTCATAGCTTTAAGACACAAACGGCAAGGTTTAAAGGAGATGTACAAGGCAAGTTTCTTTTACAGAGGGTGATGGGTGCCTGGAATTCACTGCCAGGGGGAGATAGTATAAGCAGATAGAATAGTAACTTTTAAGGGGTGTCTTGACAAATACATACGATAGGAATGGAGGGATATGATCCTCAGAGAGTACGGGGTTTTCATCCAATCAGACAGCATGTTCGGTGCAAGCTTGCTGGGCGCAAGGGCCTGTTCCTGTGTTGTAATTTTCTTTGGTCTATAGTTTTCTACTTTCTGCCTCCCTCCCTTTTTGAATAAGGGTATTATATTAACAATTTTCTGATCCAGGGAATTTTGGAATATTATAATCAATTGATCCATTATCTCCATTGTCACATCAGGCCCTGGGGAGTTTTCTGCCTTCAATCCCAATAGTTTGTTGAGCACTATTTCCCAATTGATGTTATTTGTTCAAAGTTCCCTCCTTTCTATCACCTCCACATTTCCTGTTACTATTGGGATAGTGCTAGGGTCCTCCACTGTGAAAACTGAGGCAAAATGTTGATTTAGTATTGCTTTCATTTCTGCGTGCCACACTATTAACTCCCCAGTCTCATCCTCCAAGGGACTAACATTCCATTTAGTTAATCTCTTCCCTTAATACATTAATGGAAACTTTTGCTTTTTTGTATATTTTATGCTAGTCCTATTTCATTATTTACCTTTCCTCTTTTCATTACTTTCTTTCATAAGCCTCTGCTGATCTTTAAAGGTTTCCCACCCTTCCAGCCTACCAGATGGTATGCTTTAGTTTTTGTCTTTATGTTTGCCATGGATATTTTTTCCCCTCTGACAATCTTTCTTCCTCTCTAGAATATGACAAATAATCCCAGCTTAATTCCATCAGCCGCAATGATCCTCCACCCTGATTTTTCTGGACTAAGACCTTTTGTCCCTGCTGCCTCAATTTCATTTTATATTATCAGTTACCCCAACTCCTTCTCCATTTTGCACCTCAGTTCTCAAAGTTAATTACCCTGAAATGTTTGGCTCTCAAACTTGGCCACAATGCAACCCAGTTTCAGTAAGGGTTACTGGCACTCCCACTGGAGGCACATCCACATATATTTATAGTGCTCACGACAGACAAAAAGATATAGATTTTTGTATGGTGCCCTCCCCAAGAAAGGCACAGAATTCACTTCACGAACACACTGTACTACAGCAATCCTTGCAAAAATATCACAGAATTCCTACTGTGCAGTAGAAGGCCTCTCAGCCCATTGAGTCTGCACCAACAACAATCCCATTTAGACCCTGTTCCTGTAACCCTTACTTATTTGCCTTGCTAGTCCCCTGACATTAAGAGGCAATTTAACATGACCATCAACTTAACCTGCATATCTATGGAGATATGTATCCTTGTAATGAAATGTAAATTTGTATTCAGCACCATGATAGCTAAACAAATAACATAGTTGTCGCTCCTGAGACACACACTCAAATATACACAGAAATATAAATAGAAAGTAAAAGCAGGACTAGGCTATTTAGTCCTTCAAGCCTGCTCCACCATTTATTATGATCATGGCTAATCATCAAGTTCAATTTTCCCCATATCTCTTGGTCCTTTTAGCCCCAAGAACTATTGCTAATTTTTTCTTGAAATCAGACAACATTTTGGCCTTAACTATTTTGTGTGGTAATGAATTCTACAGATTCACCAGAAATTTCTCCTCACCTCACTCCTAACAGGTTTACCCCTTATCTGTGTTTAAGTTGTCAGAAGATATTCTGAGAGACAGGCTCTACAGACATGTAGAGATGCAAGGACTGACCTAGGGGCAGTCAGCATGGTTTTGTGAGAGGGAAATCATGATTAAGTTTTCGGAAGGGGTAACCAGGAAGGTAGATGAGGGCAGTGCATTTGATGTTGGCTACATGGACTTCAGCAAGGCCTTTGACAAGGAACTGCATGATAGGTTATTGCATAGCATTAAATCTCAATGGATCCAGGGTGATGTAGCTAACTGAATACAAAATTGGCTTGATGACAGAAAACAGAAGGTAATTGTAAAGGGTTATTTTTCAAACTGAACGACTGTGATCAGTGGTGTGCCTCAGGGATCGATGCTGGGTTCATAGTTATTTGTCATTTATATTAATACTTGAATGAGAATTTAAGGGGCATGGTTAGCAAGTTTACAGATGACACCAAGCTTGGCAGAATAGTGGACAGTGAAGAAGGTTATCTAGGATTGCAATGGGATCTTGATCAATTAGTCCAGTGGGCTGACGAATGGTAAATGGAGTTAATTTCGATAAATGTGAGGTGATGCAGTTGGGTAGATTGAAACCGGGACCGGATTTACTCAGTTAATGGTAGGGCAGTGGGGAGAGTTATAGAACAAAGAGATCTAGGGGTACAGGTTTATAGCCCCTTGAAAATGGAGTCACAGATGGACAGATAAAGAGCAGTTAGATTAGCAGGAGTTAATCCTTAACTCTGCCAGTTTCAGACAGGTTGTAAAATATTTCACCCTTGTATCAGCGAAAGGTAAAAATTCCAGCAATGCTTTACAGACACAGGACGGAAATCCAAAAAACTTCAGAATTCCATCAAGTTTGGTGTATTATTTCTTTGACAGTTACTAGAATTCTGTTATTTCTGCTTTGAGTCATGAATATTCCTTGTATTATCTGAACAGCATTTCAGCTGAAATATATCTTATTTAATGTTTTGCTTGCTTCGTTCAAGTTCCTGACTATTTAAATAAAATACCTTGTTAATTCTTCAATTAAAACGAGTGTCAGACCTTTATGTTAAAGAATTTCTAAATATTAACCAAGAATAGATAACACCTTCCTAAGTAATTAAGCAGATTCTGATATATGGGGAATTAACCTCTATGTCACACCACTTGTTTAACTCTGTTAGAATTTTATAAGTTTCTATGATATCCCCTCTCACTCTTCTAAATTCTAGAGATTACAATCCTGACCGACTTAGTCTCTTCTCATATGACAGATCTGCCATCCCAGAAATCAGCCTCATAAAGCTTCACTGTACTCCCTCTTTAGCAAGCACATCCTTCCTCAGGTAAGGACACCAAAACTATACACGATACTCCGGGTGCAGTCTCCAACATCTTGTACAATTGAAGCAAAATATCCCTTTACTCAAATCCTCTCAATGAAGGCCAGTGTACTATTTGTCTTCTTTATCGCCTGCTGTACCTGTGTGCTTACTTTCAGCGAATGAATCAAAAAGACATATCCACCTCTCCCAATGTACACTCATTCAAGTAATAATCTACCTTCCTATTATTGCTACCAAAGTGGATAACCTCACATTTCTCTCATAGATCCCTGCGGTCCCTCACTAATTACTGTCTGCCAATTAAAATAAAGACCCATTTATTTCAACTTTTTACTTCTTGTTGTTAACCAGCTTTCTATCCATCTCAAAACACTATCCGCAATCTTGTGCACTTTCACTTTACACTATAATCTCCTCTGAGACCTTGTTGAAAGCCTTCTGAAAGTTTAAATAAATTACATCCACCAGTTCTACCTGGTCAACTCTACTAGTTACATTGTTCAGAAATTCCAGTAGATTAGTCAAATATGATTTCCCTTTCATAAATTCATGATGATTATACTATTGCTTTCCAAACACTGTGCTACGAATTTCTTGATAATGGATTCTAGCAACTTTCCTACTACTGACATTGGGCTTACTGGTCCACTGTCTCCTGATTTCTCTCTACCTCCTTTTTGAATAGTGGGCTTACATCAGCTACCCTCCAATCTGTAGGAACAAATCCAGAACTTGCGCTGGAATCTAGGAGGCCACTTACCTTCTCAGCTTTTTCTACTATTCAATGAATGATCTATGACTAAACTCCGTATACCCATGGTGGGATCATGGGAAAGGAGTATTGGACTTTTACATGTGCACTCAACATCCAGATTCACCTCATGACCATCTCTTTTGAATTCTCTATTTATGTTAAATTATCAGAATGTTTATCTCACTTCTACTTTCTCCAATTAAATATTGGGGAAGACTGAAACATTCTTTACACTTCCCACTCCAAACTTTATTCCCTGTCTACCGATTCCATCCTTCTCCCTGGCATCAGTCTTCAAATAAAATTTGGGACGTGAGCTTCTGAACCCAAATATCGCACTAAGCGCCAATTTCCATCTCAAAATATCGCTCGACTTCGGCTCTATCTCAACTAACCTGCCGTGAAAAACTCATCCATTCCTTTGTTATCTGGCTGCTCTCCACATTTTAGCCTTTGCCAACCTGAGTCACTGAAAACAACTCTGCTGCCTGCGTCTTTGCTCACTGATTTCCACTGGGTCCTGGTCAAGCAATGTCTTGATTTTAAAATTCTCATCCTTGTTTTCAAATCCCTCCATGTCTTCACTCCCTTTATATCTCTGGAATCACCTCCAGCCTCACAATCCCCTATTTGTTCTCCTCTGATTACAGTCTTTTGTGCATCCTCCATTAAAAATCACATTACCATTGGTAGTCGTGCCTTCAGCTGTCTTGGACTCAAGCTCTGGAATTCCCCTTCTAAATCTCTCAGGCTCCCTATCTCACTTTTCTCTGTTAGGAGACTTGTTAAAACCAACTTCTTTGACCAAGTGATTGATCACCTTCTGGCATATCTCTTGGTGGTGCCATGTTTTATTTTCCAATGCTGCTGTGAAGCATCTTGAGATGTTCTGTTAAAGATGCTATATAAATATATTACTGTTGATGTGGAATTAAAGTGTTCTATCCAGAGACACATATCCTTGTACTATCGCAATGTTATCACCTAACAACCACAGACTGGATTTATGTAATGTCTTTAACAAAGTAAAACAGATCCAAATGACTCACTGTCATCTGCAAAATAATGGAAAGTTTTGTTGATAGCACTTACTCAATAATAACCTGCTCACTGATATTCATTGTTTGGTTTAGTTTCTGTCAGGATCACTCAGCTCCTGATCTCATTACAGCCTTGGTTCAAACATGAAAACTCCAGAGGTGAACTCCAGAGGTGAGGTGAAAATGACTACCCTTGACATCAAAGCAGCATTCGACTGAGCGTGACATCAAGGTTTCCTAGCAAAACTGGAGTCAATGGGCATCGAGGAAAAATTCTTCGCTGGTTGAAAACATACCAGCTTGAAGGAGATGGTTGTGGTGGTTGGATTTCCATCATCTCAGCTCCAGGACTTCACTGCAGAAGTTCCTTAGGGTAGTGTCCCATGTCCCAACCTATGACCTTCCCTTTAACAAAAGATCAGAATTGGGGACATTCACTTACGTTTGCATGATGTACAACACCATTTGTAATTCCTCAGATACTGAAACAAACCATGTCCGAATGACCTGGACAATATCCAGGCTTGAGCTGATAAGTGACAACTAACATTCATGTCACATAATGCTGGGCAACGCCCATCTCCAACCAGAGAGAAACTAACAATTTCCTCTTGATGTTCAATAGAATACCATCAGTGACTCACCAAACCCTGTCTACCACCACCATCAACATCCTGAGGCTACCAATGGCCAAGATTGAACTGGACCAGTCATATAAATACTGCAGCTACTGCAGAACATTAAAGACTAGAAATTTTATGGCGAGTAACTCACCTCCTGACTTTCCAAAACAAAGCACAAGTCAGGAGAGTGTGATGGCATATTCTGCACTTGCCTGGATATTGCCAACAACACTCAAGAAATTCAACACCATTCAGAACAAAAAAATGTATAATTAGTATCCCAACCACCACCTTAAATATTCAATCCCACCACCACCACCAGTGAACAGAGCAACAGTGTGTACTATCTACACAATGCACAACAGAAACTCACCAAGGCCCTTTGACAGTACCTTCTAAACCCATGACCACAACCATCTGGAAGGATAAGAGCAGTAGATACCTGGGAACACCATCACCTGGAAGTTCCTCTCCAAGTCACTCATCATCCTTATAAGCATATTGCCGTTCCTTCACTGTCACTAGGTGAAAATTAGGTACAGAGGAGATGGTGGAGGTAAGTTTTTCACTCAGAGGGTGGTGAGTAAGTAGAATCGGCTGCCGTCGGTGGTGGTAAAGGCAAACTTGCTGGAAACTTGTAAGAGACTTCTGCATGAGTACATGGGATTTAATGGAATTGAGGGATTATAGATAGGCCTGGTAGATAGGAATATGATTAGCACAACTTGTGGGCTGAAGGGCCTGTTTGTGCTGTTAATGTTAGAACATAGAACAGAGAACACTACAGCACAAACAGGCCCTTCGGCCGACAAGTTGTGCCAATCATATCCATACCTACCAGGCCATAGAACTATCTGTAACTCCCAATCCCATTAAATCCCATGTACTCATCCAGAAGTCTCTTAAAAGACCCCCAGTGAGTTCGCCTCTACCACTACTGACAGCAACCAATTCCATTCACTCATCACCTTCTGAGTGAAAAACTTACCTCTAACATCTCCTCTGTACTTGCCCCCCAGCACCTTAAACCTGTGTCCTCTTGTAGCGATCATTTCAGCCCTGGGAAATAGCCTCTGAGAATCCACCCTATCTATTCCTCTCAACATCTTATAAACCTCTATCA
Organism: Sphyrna mokarran; assembly: GCA_024679065.1. Classification (NCBI taxonomy): domain Eukaryota; kingdom Metazoa; phylum Chordata; class Chondrichthyes; order Carcharhiniformes; family Carcharhinidae; genus Sphyrna; species Sphyrna mokarran. The sequence goes on from JAGIQG010000009.1 coordinate 83,370,889, forward strand.
GGTCACCTCTCAACCTTCCCAGGGAAAAGAGACCTAGTTCTCTCAACCTATATTCATAAGGCATGCCTCCCAATCCAGGCAACGTCCCTGTAAATCTCCTCTGTACCCTCTCAATAGCTTCCACATCCTTCCTATAGTGAGGCGACCAGAACTGCACACAATACTCCAAGTGGGGCCTGACAAGGGTCTTATAAAGTTGCAGCATTACATCCCAACTCCTAAATTCAATTCCTCTATTAATGAAGGCCAGTACACCATATGCCTTCTTGACCACATTCTCCTCTTGCGGGGCAGAATTAAGAGTCCTATGGACCCAGACCCCAAGATTCTTCTGCTCCTCAATGCTGCCAAGACTCCTACCCTTGATATTATACTGCTTCATCCCATTGGTCTTGCCAAAATTTATCCCCACCACACATTTATCCGCGTTGAAGTCCATCTGCCACTTCTCTGCCCAGCCTTGCATCCTGTCTATGTCTATGTTATGTCCTATCTATGTCCTATGTTAAAATCCTGGAACTCCCCCCATAATACCACTGTGAGTATACCTCCACCTTTGGGACTTCAGCAATTCAAAAAGGCAGCTCCTCAGTCCTTCGCAAGCACAATTAAGGCTGGTCAATAAATGTAGATCTAGATACAAAGCTGCCTTCCAAGAACAAATCACAAGGAAATGACAAGAGCATTATAAAACTAAAAATTCTGATCGAAGCAGATAAGGTGATATTAGGCATGACAACCAAAAGCTTGGTCAAAGAGAGAATATATGGAGACGGAACACAGTTAAATGAAGGGATTTTGGAGATTAGGGCCGAGGTAGCTGAAAGCATGCCCTTCAATGGTGGGACAATTAAAACATAGAACATAGAACAATACAGCACAAACAGGCCCTTCGGCCCATGAGTTGCACCGATCACATCTACCAATCCACAGACCTATCTATAACCCCCTATCCTATTCTTTTCCATATACTCATCCAGAAGTCTCTTAAAAGACCCCAGTGAGTTTGCCTCAACAACCTCCGACGGCAGTCGGTTCCATTCACTCACCACCCTCTGAGTGAAAAACCTACCCTGACATCTCCTTTGTATTTGCTTCCCTGCACCTTAAATCTGTGTCCTCTCGTAGTGACCATTTCAGCTCGGGGAAATAGTCTCTGAGAGTCCACCCTATCTATTCCTCTCAACATTTTATAAACCTCTATCAGGTCGCCTCTCAACCTATGTCTCTCCAGTGAGAAGAGTCCCAGCTCCCTCAACCTATCTTCATAAGGCCTGCCTCCCAATCCAGGCAGCATCCTTGTAAATCTCCTCTGAACTCTCTCAATTGCTTCTACATCCTTCCTATAGTGAGGCGACCAGAACTGCGCACAATATTCCAAGTGGGGTCTGACAAGAGTCTTATAGAGCAGCACATTACCTCCTGATTCCTAAACTCTATTCCTCTATTAATGAAGGCCAGTACACCGTACGCCTTCTTGACCGCTTCCTCCACCTGCGAGGCCGATTTAAGAGTCCTATGGACCCGGACCCCGAGATCCTTCTGCTCTACAACACAGCTAAGGCTCCTACCCCTTATATTGTGCTCCTTCATCCCAGAACACTACAGCACAAACAGGACCCTCAGCCGACAAGTTGTGCCGATCACATCTATACCTACTAGGCCATAGAACTATCTGTAACTCCCAATCCCGTTAAATCCCATGTACTCATCCAGAAGTCTCTTAAAAGACCCCAGTGAGTTCGCCTCTACCACCACTGACGGCAGCCGATTCCATTCACTCACCACCCTCTGAGTGAAAAACTTACCTCTAACATCTCCTCTGTACTTGCCCCCCAGCACCTTAAATCTGTGTCTCTGTAGCAACCATTTCAGCCCTCGGAAATAGCCTCTGAGAATCCACTCTATCTATTCCTCTCAACATCTTATAAGCCTCTATCAGGTCACCTCTCAACTTCGTCTCTCCATAGAGAAGAGACCTAACTCCCTCAACCTATCTTCATATCTTCTTGGAAGAGCAGAGGGATCTTGGGGTCCGGGTCCATAAGACTCTCAAATCGGCCTCCCAGGTGGAGGATGTGGTTAAGAAAGCTTACGGTGTACTGGCCTTCATTCATCGAGGGATTGAGTTCAGGAGTCAGGAGGTAATGCTGCAGCTTTATAGGACCCTTGTCAGACCACACTTGGAGTACTGTGCGCAGTTCTGGTCGCCTCACTATAGGAAGGACGTGGAAGCTATTGAAAGGGTGCAGAGAAGATTTACAAGGATGTTGCCTGGATTGGGAGGCATGCCTTACGAAGACAGGTTGAGGGAGCTGGGACTGTTCTCCCTGGAGAGACGAAGGTTGAGAGGCGACCTGATAGAGGTTTACAAGATGTTGAGAGGAATAGATAGGGTGGACTCTCAGAGACTATTTCCCAGGGCTGAAATGGTCGTGACGAGAGGGCACAGATTTAAGGTGCAGGGAAGCAAGTACAGAGGGGATGCTAGGGGAAAGTTTTTCACTCAGAGGGTGGTGAGTGAATGGAATCGGCTGCCGTCGGTGGTGGTCGAGGCGAACTCGCTGGGGTCTTTTAAAAGACTTCTGGATGAGTATATGGGATCCAATGGGATTGGGGGTTATAGATAGGTCTATGGCTGGGTAGGTTTTGATGTGTTCGGCACAACTTGTGGGCCGAAGGGCCTGTTTGTGCTGTAGTGTTCTATGTTCTATGTTCTATGTTCATAACACATGCCCCCCAATCCAGGCAATATCCTTGTAAATCTCCTCTGCACCCTCTCAATAGCTTCTACATCCTTCCTATAGTGAGGCAACCAGAACTGCACACAATACAATACTTTAATAAAGAAAGCAATTCTTTGAACTTCTTACTGCATTTCAACCAGTCTAAGACATTGGTGTTAACATGCAGTGCCTTTCCATATGGCACTGGTCTTGTGTTGTCCCGTGAGGTGGATAACAGGTCTGAAAGGCCAATAGGCTATGTCTCAAGAACCCTCTCTGAGGCCAGAAACACTGATCACAAATTGAGAAAAAAGGATTATAATAGCTTTTGATGTCAAGCAATTCCACCAGTATTTATATGGTAGGCACTTTACCATTGTTTCTCACAACAAAAAATTTTTAAAGAAGAAATGGCTCCTCCACCAGTTGCATCTACAAGAATTCAGTGTTGGCTGTTAATCCTCTCTGCCTATAAATAAACCTTCAAACATCAGTCTGGAACACACATAGTAAATACAGATGTACTTAGTCACCTTGCAAGAAACTGTTGCACTCTCCCTGTGCCACAGAAATTGTTCAAAATTCATAAACATGTTGCCAGTCTCAGCAAAACAGGTCAAGTACTGGACTAGTTGGGTTCCACTGCTATCCAAAGTGACGCTCAGGGTACTAGTGGGTTGGGCTAATAAGCCAGTTTTTGAAGCTGTGAAACTATATACAAAAAGATGAGTTAAGTTGCATAGATGACACCATACTTTGGGGACCCAGAGTACTTGTCCTTGTACCAGGACGAGAGTTACTCCTAGCTGAATTACACAGTGCCCACCCAGGTACGTTGAAGCTGAAGTGCTCACCATGAGTTATGTCTGGTGGTCTGGCATTGATGTTGACATCAAGAGCCTAGTCAAGTAATGTGAACAATTCCAATTGCACCAAAAATTGCCTACTGCCATCCCACTGCACCCTTGGGAGTGCGCAGTACAAGTCCATCTAGATTATGTCGGTCCATTCATGGGTACAATGTTGATGATGTAGAGATGCCAGCATTGGACTGGGGTAAGCAAAGTAAGAAGTCTCACAACACCAGGTTAAAATCCAACAGGTTTATTTGGTAGCCTAACAAATCTGTTGGACTTTAATGGGGTGTTGTGAGACTTCTTACTGTACAATATTGGTGCTGTACAATGTGGATGGTAATGTCTGAGGTGAAGTCTCTGACATCGCTCACTACAGTTGAGAAATTACACAATGTTTTTGAATTCCAGGGATAATATAGTGTCTGATAATGAGTGCTGAGTTTCAGGACTTCACCGCAGATACATTAGGACTGTGCCTTACCACCCAGCATCCAACGGATTAGCTGAATGAGATGTTTAAACTGTTACATGTGACCTAAAGAAAAAGTCAGGAGGAATCCTGGACACCTGAATCTCACAGTTCCTTCTTGGCATGTAGAACCACATGCAACAACAGGAGTCCCTCTAACAGAATTATTAATAATCTATCATCTCAAAGCAAGAATGAGCCTCGTGTTTCCAAATTTGATGGGGAGGATGGAGATCAGCCAAAGCAGTCAGAAGGCAAATCAAGATTCATGTCAGTAACATGGTCATTGTCAGTGAATGAAGCCATATGTGTGAGTAATTTTGGAAATGGGTTGAGTTGGGTCCCTGGAATCATTGTGTCTAAAACTGAATCCCTGTTTTATCATATAGAGATAGATGGAAGGATCATCCAAAATCACCATTTGAGACAGCGGGAGTCACCCCAGCAGTCAGTATGACCAACAGGGTCTATACTGCCATCAGGAAATATTGGTGACTATCCAAGCGCTGGAGTACCTGGTCTTCCTGTGGCAAGCACAACTGAGATCTCTATGGAAACACATAAAACTGAACTGCTTGTGCCTGAGGAGGCACTGTCATTGTGATTTTGGAACAATGAAAGCAATCCAGTCAAAACACCTGCAATAGTATGTATCTCTTAAATTAGGCTCCAGTTCCCCCATGCGAATCTCTTTGTCATCTACCCATTGATTCATAAGGTGCAGCCTCCTTTCAACAAGGAATGAAACTGCTTCATAAGGATTCAGAAACCTTCTGAAAGACTTCATTTATAATTGACAAATTCAGGTACAAATATTTAATTAACTTGGACTGTGTATCAAAGGACTGAGAGGAGGGGGGGATGTGACAATTGTCCCTTTAAGATCAACCTACAGGATAAGGCTTGCTCAGGGAGCAGCTTGGGGAAATCATACTAATCAGTTTGGGCTTTTGTTCCAGAGCCTTCTCAGCATAGCCTTTACTTGTAAATAAATGTGTTGTTGCTTTTCCCTTAGCTGGTGATCAAGAATTATTACAGAAACACTATTTAATGGAAAACCAATGTAAACTAACAAAGAAGGGGTGACAGGGGAGTGGTGATGAATGAATGAGATTTGGTGCGAGTTAGGACAGAGGCAACAGAAATGTGACAGAGGAGCAGTGAGAGTTGATCCACAAACAGGATCAACGTTGGGACTTAGCAGTGGAAGTTGATGCGATTGGGATGATTCATCCTCTGTGCTGAGCCAGAAGGTTGCAGAGAGAGTAGGACAATGCACTTGTTGAAAGAGGCTGCACCATATGAATCAATGGGTGGATGACAAAGAGGTTCGCATGGGGGAAGTGGAGCCTAATTTAAGAGATACATACTATCGCAGATATGGATGATCATAAATGTTCAAGATTGCATACTTGGACTTGAGGGAGTGGAGATGAAGGTCTTATTGGTGGAATGATCCAGGTGAGTGCAATGGTCTTATTGGATACCAGGGCTATAAAGGTGGAGGTAAGGGTGTAGTTATGCAGATTGGTAGTTGCATTCAGTGAACAGAGGGCCAGAGGCTAGGAAGTTAGGACTTTGAAAGTGCAGTTGTAAACAAATTGTGGATGGAGACTTTTTCAGAGATGGATACAGAGATTGTAGTTCCGGATGGGGAAAGGGGCTATAGAGGAGATGGCCATGATAAAATTGTCCCTTAGTGTCAGGAGGATTAACCAAGTAAATATGTGAGGTTAGAGGATAGAGCCAGGATAGGGTTGTTGCAGGCTCATGTGCCAAATGGCCTCCTTCTGCACTGTTTTATGAGATGGAGACTGAAATCACCACGAATGGAAAAGTTTTTTTCTGTCTAAAGGTTATGGATGAAAGCAGTGAACGTAAAAATTGTTCTGAATTAGTCACGTGGACTTAGATCTGCAGATCGAGTAAGGATCACACAGTCTGAGAAATCAGATGATCCCCTACAGGACTGCTAAGAGTCAGTGGACTGATCAGTATTGAAAAACTCTGCAACCAGCCCAAATTTGTATGCCAGTACAGAAACTGACTTTGTTAGTTAAAAGACTGTGTGCCGAAAAATTCAATCCATGCATTTGCCAACTGCAAACCACAGGTGAGCAGGGATATCCACTACTTGCTGAAGTCTAGGTCTGAGGTGTTCAAGGCATGCGCTCCTGATGTAAACAAGAAAGCTAGATATCTTCGAAGGAGATCCATCAACAACACCAAAAGACAATGCTGGACCAAGATAGAGTCCCAGGCTACTCACACAGACACCCGCTAACTATGGCAAGGTCTGCAAGACATAACAGGCTACAAGATGAAGACATGTAAAATTGCCAGCTCCAATGCTCCCCTCACTGATGAGCTCCATGCATTCTATGCCTGTTTTGAGCAAGAGGGTTAGCGAGAGCGTGCCCTCCACCCTGAAAGTCTCAGACAAACCTGCATCTGGGGTCACCACTGCAGATGTCAGAGCAGCTTTCTCAAAGGTAAACCCACAGAAAATGATCGGCCCGGATGGGGTACTTGAACAAGCAGCTGGCAGCAGTGTTCGCAGACATCTTCAACCTCTCTTTACAACAATCTGAGGGTCCTATCTGCTTCAAGTAGAAAAGCACCAGCCCAGTACCAAAGGAAAGCCAAACAGCCTGTCTTAATGATTATCATCTGGGGGCTCTGACATCCATCATTGTGAAGTGTTTTGAAAAGTCATGGCATGAATCAATTCCAGCCTCCTGGACTGCTTGAATCCATTATAGTTGTCTACTGCCACAACAGGTCCACAGCAGGTGCTATCTCCCCATCTCTGCATTCAATCCTGGAACATGTGGATAACAAAGACACCAACGTCAGACTCCTATTTATTTGACTACAGCTCAGCCTTCAATACCATTATTCCTACGAAATTCATCTCCAATCTCCATAACCTGGACCTCGGCTCCTCGCTCTGTGACTGTATCCTGAATTTCCTAACCCACAGACAAAAATCAGTAACAATAGGCAAGAACAACTCCTCCAAGATCAACCTCAACACCGGTGCCCCACAAGGCTGTGTTCTCAGCCCCCTAGTATACTCCTTATACACCTATGACTGTGTGGCCAAATTCCTCCTCCAATTTGATTTTTAAGTTTGCTGATGACGCCACCGTAGTGGATAAGATCTCAAACAATGATGAGACAGAGTACAGGAATGAAATAGAGAACCTGGTGAACTAGTGTGATGACAATAATCTCTCCCTCAATGTCAACAAAACAAAGGAGATGGCCATTGACTTCAGGAAGCATAGTGGAGAACATGCCCCTGTCTACGTCAACGGGATGTAACAGAAATGGTTGAAAGTTTCAGGTTTTTAGGTGCCCAGATCACTAAAGACCTTCCTGGACCCCAATGCCTACACCATAGCTAAGAAATGCTTCTAATTTTTCAGAAGATGAAGAAGATTTGGCACATCAGTTATGACTCTCACCACCTTTTACTGATGCACCACAGAAAACATTCTTTCTAGTTGTATCACAGCTTGGTATGGCTCCTGCTCTCCCCAAGACTGCAAGAACCTACAAAAACTCATGGATGTAGTCCAATCCATCATGTAAACCAGCCTCTCATCTTTTGACACCGTCTTTTCCAGCTATCTCAGCAAAGTAGCCAGCATAATTAAGGACCCCATGCACCCCAGACACATTCTCTTCCATCTTCTTTCATCAGGAAAAAGTCTGAGGTCATGTATCAACTGACTTAAGAACAGTCTTTTTTCTGCTGCCATCAGACTGTCGAATGGACCTAACTTGCATTAAGTTGATCTTTTGCTACACCCTAGCTGTGAATATGACACTATATTCTGCACTCTCGTTACCTTCTCCTTCTCTATGAACAGTATGCCTTGTCTGTATAGCACACCAGAAACAATATTTTTCACTGTATATTAATACATGTGACAATAATAAATCAAATTAAAATGTTATCCATGTTTTTCTGTTTGTAGATGCTGCCTGGTCTGCTGAACTGATCCAGCATTTATTATTTCCTGATATCCAGCACCTGCAGTATTTTGCTTTTATTAAAAACACTGAACATATCTCAGTAAGAAACTTGGCTTGGTATCTGGGTGAAAGAGGAAGAAGATTTTAAATAAGATGATAGAACAAGGTGGCATGCTCAAAGGAGGAAGTGTCTGTAATAACTTGGCTCCATCCGTTAAGAACAAATCATAAACATTTATTTATAGGATGGTGCAGATTCAATGCTTCCAGACATGACTCTCGGATTTGACTGCTGGGACAAGCCGGACAAGTTGAAATGATGTTCCAACTTGTCTCCGATTAGTCAGCCCAGGTCATGTGACTTTTTCCAAAGATCTTAAAGGGCCAAACACTACAGGTCACTGTCTGTGTGGAATTTGCACATTCTCCTCGTGTCTACATGGGTTTTCTCCAGGTGCTCTGGTTTCCTCCCACAGTCCAAAGATGTGCGGGTTAACTTGATTGGTAATGCTAAGATTGTCCCTCAGTGTCCTGGGATGTGTAGGTGAAAGGGGTTAGTGGGTAAAGTATGTAGGGATGTGGGAGTAGGGCCTGGGTGGGGTTGTGGTCAGTGCAGACTCGATGGACCAAAGGACGTCTTTCTGCACTATAGGGTTCAACGATTCTATGAACACCACAGTAGAACATAGAACATAGAACATAGAACATTACAGCACAGAACAGGCCCTTCGGCCTTCGATGTTGCGCTGACCAATATAAAAAGCAATGCCCCTCCAAACTAAACCATTCCCTTCTCTTCCATATACTTATCAACTAACCTCTTAAACGCCACCAAACTTGGCGCATCTACAACTGCTGCAGGCAGGGCATTCCACTCCCTAACCACCCTTTGGGTAAAGAACCTACCTCTGATATCCGTCCTATAACTATCACCCCTTAATTTAAAGCTGTGTCCCCTCGTGCTAGCTTTCTCCATCCTAGGAAAAAGGCTATCACTGTCCACCCTATCTAAACCTCTAATCATCTTATATGTTTCGATAAGGTCTCCTCTTAGCCGCCTCCTTTCTAACGAAAACAACCTCAAATCCCTCAGCCTCTCTTCATAAGACCTGCCCTCCATACCAGGCAACATCCTGGTAAACCTCCTCTGTACCCTCTCCAATGCCTCCACATCTTTCTTATAATGTGGGGACCAGAACTGCACACAATACTCAAGTGCGGCCGCACTAGAGTTTTGTACAGTTGCAACATGACGTTGCGGCTCCGAAATTCAATCCCCCTACCAATAAAAGCTAAGACTCCATATGCCTTCTTAACAACCTTCTCAACTTGACTGCCTACTTTCAGGGATCTATGCACATACACACCAAGATCCCTCTGTTCATCAAGACTACTAAGAATCCTACCATTAGCCCTATACTCTACACATTTATTATTCCTGCCATAGTGCATTACCTCACACTTTTCCACATTAAACTCCATTTGCCACCTCTCGGCCCAGCTCTGCAACTTGTCCAAGTCCCTCTGCAAACTATAACACCCCTCTTCACTATCTGCCACTCCACCGACTTTAGTGTCATCTGCAAATTTACTAATCCATCCTTCAATACCCTCATCCAGATCATTTATAAAAATTACAAACAGCAGAGGCCCCAAACAAACAGCAGGGGCCCAAAGGAAACAGTTTCTCCCTATCTATTCTGTCCAGACCCCTCATGATTTTGAACATTTCTATCAAATCTCTTCTCAACCATTTCTTCTCTAGGGACAATAGTCTAATCTTCTCCAATCTATCAACGTAACTGAAATTCCTCATCTCAGAAACCAATCGTGTGAAACCACTGAAGTGTGGTGAACACATTAATACTCCAATTGAGAATGAAACAATGTTTTTCAGAGGTTCACAATAACCTCCTTGTTCTTGTACACAAGATCCCCACTTATAAAGCTCAGAATGCCACAAGCTTCCTCAACCTATATTTCAACTTTTATATATATAGTGCCTCTGATCCTGCATCATCTTTAGAATTGTACTTTTTGTTTTATATTATCTCTTTGCTTTCTTCCTATCAAAATGAATCTCTTTGCATACCTCTGCATTAAATTTCATCTTTCACATGTCTGCCCATTCTCTAACCTGTTTCCTCTTGAAGTCCAACATTATTTGGCTCTCAACTCACAATACTTCCAGATTTTTGTGTCATTTTCCCTCTCACATTGAAATCGTGTTCTGTACACTAGCGTAGATCAAGAAAAACAATCCCTGGGGCACCCCATTATAAGCCTTTCTCAATTCCAGCAAGATGGCACAGTGGTTAGCACAGCTGCCTCATAGCACCAGGGACCCAGATTCGATTGGGTGATTGTGCAGAGTTTGCATGTTTTCCACATGTCTGCGTGGGTTTCCTCCGGGTGCGCCGGTTTCCTCTCAGTCCAAAAACGTGCGGGTCAATTGGATTGGCCTTGTTAAATTACCACTTATTGTCAGGGGGACTAATTAAGATAAATACATGAAGCTATGGAGATGCAGGCTGAGTAGGATTGTGATCGGTGCAGACCCAATGAGCTGAATGGCCTCCTTTTGCACTGTCAGATTCTATGACTTCACACCTCAACCAAAATGGTGCCAGAGCCCAGAATCTCGAAGTCCAACTCGTTAGCTTGACACTCACCATTTTTTGCCAGGAGAGGGAATAGAGTGCAAGGTATTCACACATCCGTGGATCACTGAGACAGCTGTGTGCTTAAAAGTGCATAAAAAGAGGATAAGGTGTGTGAAACTGCCAAGCTGTCAAGTAATTCAAATCTCTTCTTCATTAAATTTGAAAGAAAAATTCAGCCAGCCTGCAGTTGACAAAAATCAGTACTTGCAATTCCAATTGTTGGTTGTTGACACAAGTCTAAGGAGTATTATTATAGGATTAGCACTACTTGTCTGATGATAGGCTGTGAAAACACAGTTTGATCGATTGCTAAGACAAGTTATAAAGGCATTACTTTGACATGAGGCTATGAATATAAATGTGTTTTTAGAGGTGAGGGGTAAGATTTTATGACTCACTTGTTCTGAAATCCATAAAAAGCTTCCTGATGTCAACATACCTCCCTATGCTCTGCCCCCTCCGATTCCCATGGCGAGCAGGCCAATAAAATTTAGATAGTGGAATTATACAGTACAAAAGAAGTCTTTTGGCCCATTGAGTCTGCACTAACAGAACTATACTAATCTACACTAATCCCACTTTCCAGTATCTAGACTTTGGCCTTGAATGTTTTAACATTTCAATTTTTATAAGCGATTAAATACTTGAAGGGATTTTTAATTCATCCTTGGGACATTGTACAAGACATTGGTAAGGCCACACTTGGAGTATTGTGTAAAGTTCTGGTCACCCTATTATAGAAAGGATTTATTAAACTAGAAAAAGTGTAGAAAAGATTTACTAGGATACTGATGGTTTTGTAAGGAGCAGTTGGATAAACTGGGGCTTTTTTCCCCTGGAGTGTAGGGGGCTGAGAGATGACCTTATAGAGGTCTATAAAATACTGAGGGGCATAAATCAGCAAGATAGTCAATATCTTTTTCCAAAGGTAGGGGAGTCTAAAAATTAGAGGACATAGGTTTAAGGTGAGAGAGGAGAGGTACAAGTATCCAGACAGGCAATTTTTTCACTCAGAAGGTGGTGAGCATCTGGACCCAGCTGCCAGACATAGTAGTAGAAGCAGATATAATTTTGTCTTTTAAGAAGTCTTTCGACAGTTACATGGGTAGGATGGGTATAGAGGGATATGGGCCAAATGCGGGCAATTGGGATTAGTTTAGGAGTTTAAAAAAAAGGGTGGCATGGACAAGTTGGGCCGAAGGGCCTGTTTCCATGCTGTAAACCTCTATGATCTATGACATCAGCATTGCTGGCTGGGCCAGCATTTATTGCCCATCTCTAGTTGCCCTTGAACTGGGTGTTTTGCTTGGCTGAGAGTCAACCACATTGCTGTGGCTCTGGAGTCATGTGTGGGCCAGATCATGTAAGGACAGCAGATTTCCTTCTTCAAGGGACATTACGGGACCAAGTGGGTTTTTCTAACAATCAACAAAAGTTTCATGGCCATCAATAGATTATTAATTCCATTTTTTTTATTGAATTCAAATTCTATCATCTGCAAGGGTGGGATTCGAACCCAAATCCCCAGAATATTAGCTGAATTTCTGGGTTAATAGTTTAGCGATTCCCATTAAATACATTGAATGGCCTTTTATTAATTAGAGTTTATTTTTCATGCAGAGAAGTCTGCAAATAGATAATTAAAACTTTCTTTAATTTCATCCCACCATGGTTCCTGGAATCTGTCCATGCCCAAAGGAGCAAATCCATGTGTTTCTCAATCAAAAACAGCAGGCAGTGGATGAATAGAGACATCCACTGCCTGCTGAAGTCCAGGTCTGAGGCATTCAGTCAGGCAACCCTGACCTATACAAGAAAGCTAGATATGATCTATGGAGACCCATCAAAGATGCCAAAAGATTGTTACAAACTAAGCTAGAATCCCAGGCTGGCCACATGGACACCTGCCGACTATGGCAAGGTCTACAAGACATAACAGGCTTCAAAATGAAGGTAGGTAAAATCACTGATTCCAATGCACCCGTCTCTGATGAGCTCAATACATTCTACACCCATTTTGGGCAAGAGGTCAGCGAGAGCATGCCCTCCATTCCGGAAACCTTAGATGAATATGTATCCAAGATCACTAATGCCAACATCAGAGCAGCCTTCTCAAAAGTCAAGCTATGGAAAGCAACTGGCCTAGATGGGGTACTGTTTGGTACTCAGTACTCAGATCCTGTGTGGGTGGGGGTATTCGAGGAATCTTCAGTCTCTCTTTATACCAATCTGAGGTCTCTGTTTCAAGAAGACAACCATTATCCCAGTGCCAAAAACAGGCCAGGCAATGTGGCTTTACGGCTATTATCCGGTAGTTTCTCATCCATCATTATTAAGGTTAGTCATATCACAAATCAATTCCGGTCTTCCAGGCAGCCTGGATCTACTACAGTTTGCCGATCACTGCAATTGGTCCGTAGCAGATGCCACCTCCCTGGCCCTACACTCAACCCGGGAACATCTAGATAACAAAGACACCTATGTCAGACTCCTATTTATTGACTACAGCTCAGTCTTTAACACCATTATTCCTACGAGACTCATCTCCAGATTTCTTAGCCTGTGGTTCAGCTCCTCCCTCTACGACTGGATCCTAGACTTCCTAACCCACGGAGTGTAGTCAGTAAAGATAGATAACCATGCTATCTTCAGACGATTTGCTCCATCCCACCTCGGCCCCCTTAGTTTTCATCCTATTTTATTTAAGTTTTTTTATTGTTCTCTATCTTTTATTTCTTTATTGTCTTTCTTCAATTTTCCTCCCCCCCAACTCTTCCCCCTTCTTCATTCCTGTTCCCTTACCTTCCCCCCGCCCACCCGCTTCTCCTTCTCTACATTTTACTTCTGTCCCATCTTCTCCCCTTCCTCCAACATCTTCACCTGTCACAGCTTATAGCTTCTCTGCTGTTTGGCCATCCACATCATTTATTCTGTCTATGGACTACTATTTCAGTCTTTTCCCCTGGTTTCTGTGGCTATAACTCACCTTTCATTCCCTCGCCCTGCAGTATAAATATCCCTCACTTTCTATGCCTTTTAGCTTTGACAAAGGGTCATCTGGACTCGAAACGAGAGCTCTTTTCTCTACCTACAGATGCTGACAGACCTGCTGAGATTTTCCAGCATTTTCTCTTTTGCTCTCTGATTCCAGCATCCACAGTAACTTGTTTTTATATTAAGATAAGCAACAACACCTCCTCCACAATCATCCTCAATACAGGTGCTCCTCAGCCCCTTACTATACTCCTTATACACCTTTGACTGTGTGGCCAAATTCCCCTCTACTCGATTATCAATTTGCTGATGACACCATCTTTGTGGTTGGATCTCAATCAAAGGTGAGACACAGTACAGGAGTACAGAGTACAGGAAGGGAATAGAGAATCTGATGAACTGGTGCATCTGACCCTCAATATCAACAAAATGAAGGAGATAGTTGTTGACTTCAGGAAGCATATGGAGAACATGCCACTATATACATCAATGGGGGCGATGCCCAGATCACGAACAATCTGTCCTGGCCTTCCATGCGCACGCTATAGCTAAGAAAGACCACCAACACCTCTAATTTCTCAGGGGACTGAGGAAAATTGGCATGTCCATTACCATTCCTCATTGTATTATAATGTCCACTACAATGTCCTCATTACAAGAAAGATGTGGAAGCTATTGAAAGGGTGCAGAGGAGATTTACAAGCATGTTGCCTGGATTGGGTGGCATGCCTTATGCGGACAGGTTGAGGGAGCTTGGTCTTTTCTCCGTGGAGAGAAGGATGACAGGTGACCTGATAGAGGTTTATAAGATGTTCAGAGGTATAGATTGGGTGGATTCTGAGAGACTATTCCCCAGGGCTGAAATGGTCATACGAAAGGACACAGGTTTAAGGTGCTGGGGAGTAGGGACAGAGGAGATGTCAGGGGTAAGTTTTTCACTCAGAGGGTAGTGGGTAAGTGGAATCGGCTGCCGTCAGTCATGGTGGAGGCGAACTCATTGGGGTCTTTTAAGAGACTTCTGGATGAGCAAATGGGATTTAATAGGATTGAGGGTTATAGATAGGCCTAGCAGGTAGGGATATGATCAGCACAAGTTGTGGGCTGAAGGGCCTTGTTTGTACGTGTAGTTTTTCTATGTTCTAACTCTCACCAACTTTTACAGATGCACCATAGAAAGCATTCTTTATCATAGCTTGATATAATTCCTGCTCTGTCCAAGATTGCAATAAACTACAAAGGGTCATGAACGAAGGCCAGTCCACCATTCAAAGCAGCCTCCCATTCACTGACACTGCCTATACTGCCTGCTGCCTCGAAAAAGTAGCCAGCATAATCAAGAACCCTGGACATTCATGGGAGAAATCCTACAGTGCAGAGAGGTGCCGTTCGCCCATCAAGTCTGACTGACCACAATTTCACCCAGGATCTACCCCATATTCCTACATTCCTCTGATCTACACATCTCAGGACACTAAGGGGCAATTTTAGCATGGCTAATCAACCTAACCCACACATCTTTGGACTATGGAAGGAAACCGGAGCACCTGGAAGAAACCCACGCAGACACAAGGAGAACGTGCAAACTCCACACAGACAGTGACCCAAGCCGGGAATCGATCCCAGTCCCTGGAGCTGTGAAGCAGCAGTGCTAACCAGTGTGCCACCCAACATACTCTCTTCCACTTCTTCCATGACAAAAGCCGGGCACAAACCGGCTCAGAAACAGCTTCTTCTTGGCTGCCATCAGACTTTTGAATGTTCCTAAGTTGATCTTCCTCTATACCCTAACTATGATTTCTTTCCTCCTCTATATACAGTATGCTTTGTCTGAATAGAACATAGAACAGTACAGCACAGTACAGGCCGCTTCTGAACTGTTTCCGGATTGGGAGAGGGTTGGGTTGGGGATGGGGGACTGACCCCAGTTTGATTTTGTCCTTCCAGGAACAAAAGTCAGGACACTTGCCCCTGCATCAGGAAAATTCCCAACTCTGCAAACAGAGGCAAGTGTTCAGCCCTATGTCGCTTTTCACTATGAATTTGGCAGCAACTTCTTTCTAGGTAAATTCAGATGCAAAATATTTATTTAATATGCCCTCCTCCTCCCAGAACTCACTGGGCAGCACCTGTCACTCTCCAACTATCCATTGGCTGTAAATGACCCATCTACATTTAAAAACAGTCCATTGATCCACTATAATTTCAGCTGCCAATCTGATTCCACTTCACCTCAGCCAGAGAACATTTCTCACCCCATTGAAATTTGCTCTGCCAAATTAAGTGTTCTTCTTATACTTTTTCCATTGTTAACCTAAATGTTATAATTCAATGATCACTGTTCTCTTCTGTTCCCCTCTGGACTCTCACACACTTAATTCCTCACTATCAGATCCCGCAATGCTTTTCACCTGATTGGGTCAGAAACATACTGACCTAGAAAATTCTCCTCAGCACACTTCACAAACTCATTGTCCTTTACACTATTACATATATTAGTATATGTTCACCATATTCCTGCAATTCCTGCAAAATAGGGATCATGAGCCTTGGGAGTCCCTGGGAAGTGTGTAAATAGACAATGATGTTGATGTACTTTTTTTTATCCTACAGGTGCTTTGGTCCACCTTGTTGTCTAACGAGGGGCATACACGCAATGGGTCGCAAGAGGGCTGCTCTTGGATTTTTTTTCGAGAGTATCCTAGTGCTTCATGTCGTTAGTGTACGTTTGACCTGGACCATTTGATGGGCAACACGACAGCTCAGTGACTATCGCTGTGCTGTGCAGATACATGGATTTGGGCCTGTGTCTGTGGGAGTTTGCGCATTCTCCCGTGCTTGCGTGGGTTTTCTCCGGGTGCTCCGGTTTCCTCCCACATCCCAAAGATGTGCTCTTAGGCTAATTGGCAAAACAAATTCTCCCTAAATTGTCTCAAATTTGGTTTTTAATCCATAGATCTATAAACATAGACAGGGATCACGAATAGAAGTGGGAACATCGGGGTGGTGACGCTAGCTCGTTGGGCCAAAGGGCCTGTTTCCTGTGCTGTTTTGTTCTTTGTTTTTCTGCAAGATAGGCATACCAATATGAATGTCCTTTCCCAGTCTGATATCCCCAGTATTGAGATACTGGTCGTGCTCAACCAGCTGCAATGGGTGGACACATTGTCTGCATAACAACTGACACAAGATTCCCAAAATAAGTGAATCATAAAAACACTACAGTACGGAAGGAGGCCATTCAGCCCTTCAAGGCTGCACGTACAACAATCCCACCTAATTCCTATCTCCGTCACCCCATATGTTTACCCTGCTAACCCCTCTAGCATTCGCATCCCTGGACATTAAGGGGCAAATTAGCATGGCCAATCAACCTAACCTGCACTTTGGACTGTGGGAGGAAACCGAAGCACCCGGAGAAAACCCATGCAAACATGTGAAGAACATGCAGACTCCACACAAGCCAGGAATTGCACCCGAGTCTCTGTGCTACCATGCTGTCCCAAGTGCTCTATCCCAACCTCTGCAATGGCAAGCCATCTCTAGGAGGGCAAAGGAACATCTACAAGGATACTCTGAAAACCTCCCTAAATCTCCAGCATGGGAATCACTTAGAACACACAAATTGGAGAAGAAACATCTGTGAAGGCACCAATCACTTCAAGCGTCACCGGGAGACACAGCTGGAGGCAACGCATAAACAGAGGAAAGAAAGCGTAGAATCCAGAGTTTTCCACCTCATTAAACACCATTCCCAACCAATTCTAGTACCTTTCTATAATTTCCTTGCAGATTTGTTGCTCTATATCTTTCCTGCTAGTTGGTGTGTAGAATGTAGCCAGTAACCATAGATAGGATGCAAGACTGGGCGGAGAAGTGGCAGATGGACTTCAACACGGATAAATGTGTGGTGGTCCATTTTGGCAGGGCCAATGGAATGAAGGAGTATAATATCAAGGGTAGTAGTCTTGGCAGTGTTGAGGAGCAGAAGGATCTTGGGGTCCGGGTCCATAGGTCTCTTAAATCTGCCCCGCAAGTGGAGGATGTGGTCAAGAAGGCATATGGTGTACTGGCCTTCATTAATAGAGGAATTGAGATTAGGAGTCGGGAGGTAATGCTGCAACTTTATTAGACCCTTGTCAGACCCCACTTGGAGTATTGTGTGCAGTTCTGGTCGCCTCACTATAGGAAGGATGTGGAAGCTATTGAGAGGGTGCAGAGGAGATTTACAAGGATGTTGCCTGGATTGGGGGGCATGCCTTATGAAGATAGGTTGAGAGAGCTCGGTCTCTTCTCCCTGGAGAGACAAAGGTTGAGAGGCGACCTGATAGAGGTTTATAAGATGTTGAGAGGAATAGATAGGGTGGATTCTCAGAGGCTATTTCCCAGGGCTGAAATGGTTGCTACGAGAGGACACAGGTTTAAGGTGCTGGGGGGCAAGTACAGAGGAGATGTTAGAGGTAAGTTTTTCACTCAGAGGGTGGTGAGTGAATGGAATCGGCTGCCATCAGTGGTGGTAGAGGCGAACTCACTGGGGTCTTTTAAGAGACTTCTGGATGAGTACGTGGGAGTTAATGGGAGTGGGAGTTACAGATAGTTCTATGGCCTGGTAGGTATAGATATGATCGGCACAACTTGTGGGCTGAAGGGCCTGTTTGTGCTGTAGAGTTCTATGTTCTATTGTAATGATGGCTCTCCTGCTTTTTAGTTTGAACCATCTAGAATCCATTCTTACCCTTCAAGGGTATACTCTCTCTTTAGGGCTGTAATATTCTCCTTAGTCAATTCTGCCACATTTCTTTCCTTCCGATCTTCCCTGGGCCCACGATCCACCAAATTCAATAACCAGGCATCCAGGTTTTGAATCTGTGATCTAGAATTATTGGCCCACTATTGGCATCAGAGGGAATTATTGTTTCATCAAAATTTCTCAGCATCTTGAAAATGTCTATTCGATCATCACATAGCATTCCCTGTTTGAAAGAGTCTGAAATGCACCTCAGTATTTGCAATGTCCGAACTCCGTCATGGGTTGTGGGTTTCAACAAAAGGAAAAGATTGTGGTTTGCACATGTAGGTTCAAAGTAACACTGCAGAATACAAACTGAAAGTAAACCAGCAGCCTGTGCAAATGCCCGAGTGACATTACCATCAAATCATGTGATCGGCTGGCTCCTAAAGCAACCTGCAATCCTTTTAAATAGATAACAGAATTATCGAATGGACACAGCACAGAAGGAGGCCATGCAACCTGCCAAACCTGGTCCGCTCTCTGTTAGAACAGTTCCACTAATTCCCCTCCTCTGCATATCTTAAATTCAGTTACTTATCCAATTCTGCATGAAAGAAATCAACCGCCAAGTTATCCACGTAACTAAAGTCCTTCATCCCAGGGGTCAATCTCAAAAATCTTTTCTGTACATCTTCACATCTTTTCCAAAGTTGGATAAATATTCCAGTCAAGTCAAACCAAACCAATTTTTCAGACAAGTTCACCAGAACTTTATTGCTTTTAGAATTTTACAAAGGTGGCTATTTGGCATGTTGAACTGTCCTGGTTGTCTGCAAAGGCAATTCAGCCCAGTCTCATTACCTTACTATCCTTCCCAATAATACAATGCCTCTGTAATTACTTCCTGAACATGGCCCCCATAAATGATTCCACATTCAACTTCATTTTGACTTTCCTGAAATGTCGTACACAGAATAGACTACAGAGACATCGATCCCTGTAATATAGCACAGCTTCCAGAGACACGTAACCTTGTAACATAGTACTGTTTCCAAAGACACGTAATCTTGTAACACAGCACTGTTTCCAGAGACACGTAACCTTGTAATACAGCACTGCTTCCAGGGGCACACAATCTTGTAAACTACCACTGCTTCCAGGGAGATGTAACCTTGTAAAATAGCACCGCTTCCTGGGATACAGACCCTTGTAATACTACACTACTTCTAGGTACACATATCCTTGTGATGGAGCACTGTTTCCAGACACACGTAACCTTGTAATATAGCACTACTTCCATTGACATGTAACTTTATAATACAACGCTGCTTCCAGAGACATGTAATCCCATAACAGGGCACTGCTTTCAGGGACACATGATTTTGTAATAGAACATAGAACATTACAGCACAATATAGCACTGTTCTAATATAGCACTGTTTCCAGGCACACGTAACCTTGCAATATAGGCCTGCTTTCAGACACATGTAACCCTGTATAATAGCACTGCTTCCAAACACATGTCGCCTTGTAATAGAACACTGCTTACATAGACATGTAATCTTGTAATACAGCACTGCTTCCACAGATATGTAACTCCATAATATAGCACTGATTCTAGAGATATGTAATCTTGTAATACAGCTCTGCTTTTGGTGACATGTAATCTTGTCATAGAGCACTGCTTTAGGGACATGTAACCTTATAATATATCACTGCTTCCATGGACATGTAACTTTGCAATACAGAGCTGCTTCCAGAAACACTGCTTCCAGAGACACACAACCTTGTAATAGAGCACTGCTTGCAAACACATAACTTTGTAATATAGCACTGTTTCCAGAGACACGTATACCAGTAATTTAGCACTCTTCCTGGGATATGTACCCTTATAATACAGCACTGCTTCCAGGGACATGTATCTTTGTAGTAGAGACTCATAGAGGTTTCCAGCAAGGAAACAGGCCCTCCAGCCCAACTTGTCCATGCCACCGTTTTTTTAAATCCCCAAGCTAGTCCCAATTGCCCACGATTGCCTATATCCCTTATACCCATTTTATCCATGTAACTGTCTAAATGCTTTTTAAGAGGCAAAATTGTATCTACTATACCTCCAGCAGCTTGTCCCAGACACGTACAACCTCTGAGTGAAAAAATTGCTCCTCTGGACTCTTTTACATCTCTCACCTTAAACCTATGCCCTCTAGTTTTAGACCCCCCCTATCTTTGGGAAAAGATGTTGACTATCTTGCTGATCTATGCCCCTCATTATTTTATAGAACTCCAGCAGATCAAGCTTAAGCCTCCTACGCTCCAGGGAAAAAAAGTCCCAGTCTGTCCAGCCTCCTCTTCCACTGCTTCCAAACTTACATAACCTTGTAATAAAACACTGCTTCCAGAAACACATAACAAAGAACAAAGAACAAACAACAAAACAGCACGGGAAACAGGCCCTTCAGCCCAACAAGCCCGCGCCGCCACCCCAATGTTTCCACCTCTACCCGTGATCCCTGTCTATGTTTATAGATCTATGGATTAAAAACCAAATTTGAGACAATTTAGGGAGAATTTGTTCTGCCAATTAGCCTAAAAGCACATCTTTGGGATGTGGGAGGAAACCGGAGCACCCAGAGAAAACTCACGCAAGCACGGGGAGAATGTACAAACTCCCACAGACACAGGCCCAAATCCATTATCTGTAATAGAGCACTGCTTCCAGACAGCAATCTTGTAATATAGCACTGCTACCAGAGACACCTAACCTTGTAATATAGCACTGCTACCTGAGACACCTAACCTTGTAATATAGCACTGCTTCCAGAGACACCTAACCTTGTAATATAGCACTGCTACCAGAGACACCTAACCTTGTAATATAGCACTGCTACCAGAGACACCTAACCTTGTAATATAGCACTGCTTCCAGAGACACCTAACCTTGTAATATAGCACTGCTTCCAGAGACACCTAACCTTGTAATATAGCACTGCTTCCAGAGACACCTAACCTTGTAATATAGCACTGCTTCCAGAGACACCTAACCTTGTAATATAGCACTGCTACCTGAGACACCTAACCTTGTAATATAGCACTGCTTCCAGAGACACCTAACCTTGTAATATAGCACTGCTTCCAGAGACACCTAACCTTGTAATATTGCACTGCTACCAGAGACACCTAACCTTGTAATATAGCACTGCTTCCAGAGACACCTAACCTTGTAATATAGCACTGCTTCCAGAGACACCTAACCTTGTAATATAGCACTGCTTCCAGAGACACCTAACCTTGTAATATTGCACTGCTACCAGAGACACCTAACCTGTAATATAGCATGCTACCTGAGACACCTAACCTTGTAATATAGCACTGCTTCCAGAGACACCGAACCTTGTAATATTGTACTGCTACCAGAGACACCTAACCTTGTAATATAGCACTGCTACCGAGACACCTAACCTTGTAATATAGCATTGCTTCCAGAGACACGTAACCTTGTAATATAGCATTGCTTCCAGGGACACCTAACCTTGTAATATAGCACTGCTACCAGAAACACCTAACCTTGTAATATAGCACTGCTACCAGAAACACCTAACCTTGTAATGTAGCACTGCTTCCAGAGACACCTAACCTTGTAATATTGCACTGCTACCAGAAACACCTAACCTTGTAATATAGCACTGCTTCCAGAGACACCTAACCTTGTAATATAGCACTGCTTCCAGAGACACCTAACCTTGTAATATAGCACTGCTTCCAGAGACACCTAACCTTGTAATATAGCACTGCTACCTGAGACACCTAACCTTGTAATATAGCACTGCTTCCAGAGACACCTAACCTTGTAATATAGCACTGCTTCCAGAGACACCTAACCTTGTAATATAGCACTGCTTCCAGAGACACCTAACCTTGTAATAGAACACTGCTTCCTGTGACATGTAACTCTTTAATACAACATGGCTTCCAGGGACACATTTTTTTATAATACAGCACCACTGCTTCCAGGAATCTTGTAAGATAACACTGCCTCAAGGAACACGTATCGTTGTAATATAGCACAACTACTGGGACACATAACGCTGTGATATAGCACTGCTTCCAGAGGCAGGTATCGTTGCAGCATAGAACCTCTTCCAGAGACAAATAATTTTCTACTACAGTATTCACTCTGCCTGGAAACAAAAGCTTATATTAAAGCATTCCCTGCAGAAATCTACAAATGTATAATTCATTTACTCTAACAGGAACAGATAATTGTACTGTAACACTTGAGATATACTTATTGTTGTATTACCACTGCTGCACAGACCTGGACATTTGTTAAGTAGCACTCCCTCCAGTAACAAGTATTAATCTGTTATACATTGCCTTCAATAATAACAAGCTCCACACTCCAATTTTACCTCATATCACCATTGCTTTCTTTGCCAATTACGTTAAACCCTCTGGTTCATGATCCCAGCATAGAACCATAAAAACCTACAATGCAGAAGGAGGCCACTCAACCTATCGGATCTGCACTAACTCTCCAAAAGAGCACCCTTGCTCTATCCCACACATTTACCATTGCCAAACCATATAACCTACACATCTTTGGACTGTGGGAGGAAACCAGGGTACCCGGAGGAAACCCACACAGACACAGGACAAACATGCAAACTCTACACCGACTATCACTCAAGACCCGAATCAAATGCGGATCGT
Source organism: Sphyrna mokarran (assembly GCA_024679065.1). Classification (NCBI taxonomy): domain Eukaryota; kingdom Metazoa; phylum Chordata; class Chondrichthyes; order Carcharhiniformes; family Carcharhinidae; genus Sphyrna; species Sphyrna mokarran. The sequence continues at coordinate 83,394,021 of JAGIQG010000009.1, forward strand.
TGGCACTGTGAGACAGCAGTGCTAACCACTGTACCATCCTACATGAGCAATTTCTCCCCACCTACTCTATCCAGGCTCTTCATGATTTTGAACATCTCTATCAAAACTCCATTGAACTTCCTCTTCCTTAACTAAAGAAACCCCAGTTTTGCCAAACTACCCTCATAACTATGGTCCTTTATCTTGGTACCAGTCTCATAAAACTTTGTTGCATTGTAGATGGCCCTTCTCATTCTTTTATTACTATTTTATATTCATAAGCTTATCGAAAATTTCTGGATTTCCTTTTATATTAGCTACTAGTCTCTTCTCAAACTCTCTCTTTACTTCTCTTATCTCTTCTTTCATTTTGCCTCTGAATTTGCAGTCTCATTGGTATTATCAAACTGATAGCTATCATCTGCAGCTTTGTATTGCTTCATTTATTTCATTGCTTTTCTATCTCTTTTGTCATCAGAGGAGCTCTGGATTTGTCTGTCCTACCTTTGTCTGTCCTACCTGTCCTACTTTCCCCTTGAAGGCATGTACCTCGCCCAGCCCATCTCCTGTTCAAAAGAAACCAATATTTACTGCTATAGCTTCGCTTGCCAATCTTCTGATTCCTATATATCCAGGCAGATCTGATTTCCCCATTGAAATTGGCGGAAGTCTAATTAATTAATTTTACCCTAGATTCTTCCTTGTCTTTTCCGTAGCCATCCTAAAGCTTACAATACAATGATCACTCTTGCCTAAATGTTTTCCAACTGACATTTGATCTGTCTCATTCTTTACAACCAAGTCCAGAAGTGTCTCCTTTCTCATTGGAAATGAAGCATACTAATATTGAATACAGTCTAGGAGCTCTTTCCCCTCATTGTTACTATCCCAATGTATATTGGGATAATGCTCCTCCATCATAATTAAGCTATAATTTTTGTAGGTCTGTAGTTATTTTGCAAATTTGTTGTTCCATATATTTCATAACAATTGGAGGCTAATAATGTACACCCAGTATTGTAGTGGTTCTATTGTAGCATATAACATTCTGAAGGGATCTCACATTGGTGGCCAGCTATGGACTGATTTCATTACTTTCTGTGTGTTTAAGTTCATTAACCACTTCATTCTGAAATACACACGCATGTAGAACCATCCTTAACATCAACCAAGCTGGCTTCATTTGGAGACGTGATCAAGTTTTGACACGAACCGCTAGCATCACAAACTTTTTCCAAAGAACCTGAAGGCACACAGTGCTACTGGACCTCACATCTATCTATGATAGAACATGGCACACTAGTCTACTGTCCAGAATGCTTCCAAACTGGTAGGGGCAATTATTGAAACATTTCTTCACAACAGACAAGTAATGTGAGCAAGGAACATGAGCATGGAAAAGATTGTCCAAAGAGCTAGCAGATGACTCAGCTTTGGCCCAATCTGTTCAATGCATTTGCAAATGATTTGCCAATAATGGCAGCCCATCTCGTTGATGACTTTTGTTGTGCCACTCAAGCACCAGTCTTCTGACCTCTGGATCAGATCCTTAACAAAGACATTACAGAGCTGATAACCACTGTAGTAATTGCAGACAACTAGAGTCATAGAGTCATACAGTACAGAAACAGGCTCTTTGGCCCACCATGTCTATGCCAACCATTAAATACCAATCTATACTAGTCCCATTCATCAGCACTTGGTCCATAGCCTCTTTGGCTTATCCAGATTCTTCTTAAAAATGCAAACATTCCTGCCTCCCCCACCCTCTCAGTGAGTTCCACCACCAATATTTCACCAACCGCTGAGTGAAACCATTTTCCTCAGATTCCTTATCTTAAACCTATGCCTTCTAGTCTTAGACACCAGTGCCATGGGGAAAAGATTCTTACATCTACTCAGTCTATGCCATTCATAATTTTGTAAACCTCTATCAGATCCTCACCCTCAGCCTCCTCTACTCCAGGAAAAACAAACTCAACCAATCCAGTCTCTCCTCATAGTTGAAACTTCCCATTCCAGGCAACATCCTGATGAATCTCCTCTGCACCCTCCCCAGTGCCACCATGCCCTTCCAATTGTGTGTAATAAGGTGTTTCACCTTCAATTTCCTCCAGAAACCTGCATATTCCAGCTCCACAATGTGAATACCAAAAAAGAATTACATATTTATACAGATGTCTAGAGACTAAAGCATGATCCCATCCCAACGTACTTGGGAATGATTGAGGTAGAACTCTCCGGGAACGCTTGAAGAAAACAGCTTCAAGGGTCAAAATCAGAAATAATCTACTCACTCATCTAATATATCACACCATTTAGAGAGATGCACACTTACGTCATTACACTCCCACCAAAGTCCAGTAGCTTTTGTATTTCATAACTTCCTACAAGACATCTTCGAGACATCTGTCTGCATCTCTCTTCTGGGCAGCCTGACAACACAGTGGTTAGCCCTGTTCCTTCATAGCTCCAGGAACCTGAGTTTGATTCCTGGCTTAGGTCACTGTCTGTGTGGAATTTGCACAATCTCCTCGCTTGTGTGTGTGTTTCCTCCGGGTGCTCCGGTTTCCTACCGCACTCCAAAGATGTTTAGATTAGAGGGATTAGTGGGTAAAACATGTAGGGATATGAGGGTAGGGCCTGAGTAGGATTGTGGTCGCTGCAGATTTGATGGACCAAATGCCTCTTTCTGCACTGTAGGGTTTCTATGACTCTATAATCCCCTCCATCATAAAAAAAAAGAGGGAAATGGATTATGAGAATTAAATTGCAAGAATCATAAAAATGGACAATAAAAGTTTCTACAACTATATAAAAAAGAGACAAGCTAAAATAAATATTGATTCCTGAGAAAAAGCAGCTGAGGATTTGACAACGGAAAACAAGAAGAAGACAGATTTTGAATAAATAATTCGTATTTGTTTTTATAACGAAGAACACAACAAACATCTCATTAATAATAGAGAATTGAGGGGAAAAAAATGGATTCAGACACTTCAAACAAGTACGATCACAAGTGAGGAAGCACTAAGAAATAAATGAGATGAAGGCTGATCCCTGGATCTGATAGCTTGCATGATCGGGTGTTGAAAGGAGAGGGTGCATTGATTGTAATCTCCCAAACTCTTGAAAGGCCCCATCGGATCAGGAGACCACAAATGGGAGACAGAAGTCAAGTGGCTAATGAGGGACTAGTTAGCCTAACATGTGTTGTGGAAGAATCATAGAATCCCGATAGTGCAGGGGTGGCCAGTCAGCCCATCGAGCCTTCACTGACAGCATCCTATTTCAGTGACTCTATGTATTTATCCTGCTAGTCCCCCTCATTCTGTCAGTGGTATAAGGCAAACTTTATCTCCTTCTTTGTTTCTATAAAGTGGGATCCACATCATTGGACCTCTTTATTATATCATGGATGGGCAGGATAGCAGTGATCAAGATAAATATACTATCTAACTTGTTATACCCTCCACAGTGTGTCCAATTTTACTTTCTGCCAAGATTCTGAAGGAAATCAGTAGGGGGATTTAGCTCCTTCACATGGAATACAGACCTTGCTTAAAAATGGCTAAATTACAACCTCCAAGTTCATAGAGAGATTTTGGGTGCTGAATATAAAATTGTATTGATTAGAATCTCGTCTGTGTGGAGTCTGCACATTCTCTTCGTGTCTGTGTAGGTTTCCCCTGGATGCTCTGGTTTCCTCCCACAGTCCAAAAATGTGCGCTTTAGGTTGGTTGGTCGTAATAAAAATTGCCTGTTAGTGTCCTGAGATGTGGGGAATTAACAGGGATAGAGGTAGGGTCTGGGTGGGATTATAATCGGTACAGACTCGATGGGCCAAAGGGCCTCTTTCTGCACTGTAGGGTTTCTATGTTTTTATGATCTTAGATTTATAGAGGTTAGATAAAAGGAGACACCACTTTCATTTGTCTTGATAGTGAAGCTGTTTGCTCTTTCCAAACTCTGCTGTTTCTTTGAGATTTGGGGGCGATTTCCCTTTCCTACTGCACCAATGTGCCACATTTCTGCATGTGTTCCCACTCCAATAGCATCTCTCATCGCCGGATTTCCGGCGGCAACAGTTCCGTACTGGAAACTGGCGAGAAAGCGTCAAACGATGTTTTAGTGTGATTAGCGGTCCCAGGACTGAATCTCCGGCCCCACAACATCTCCTCCCTACACCCAACAGAGTGGTTCACTCCAGCGGAGTTTGGAGTAGCTCCCCACTAACAGCAAACTGGTAGCCGAACTCTGCTGGATAAACAGGGGGGAGCAATCGGGGCCCTCTAGAGTTTTGGGCAGTACTGTGGGGGGAGGGCACTTGGGACTACAGGGAGAGGGTTGTGTGTGCGCGTAACAGTCAAGAGGGGAAATCGGATGATGGTGGTGATCAGGTGGATGCAATGGGGGTGTTTGGGAGGCCAGCAATTGGGCTTGGGGACGAAGTTGGCACAGCTGGTGTTGAGATATCACGCAGTTGACCAGCAACTGGGAGCCTGACAGACAAGGGCTCATTCTGCATGCGTCAATCTCAGCACTGACAGCACAGTGGCCTGCTCCGAACTATGTTGCCGGCACCTCCGGTGGGAATAGGTCCCACCCATAGATTCCTAATAATATACATTTCAGCAATCTCTGCAGTCCACAGAGTTGGGAGATTCTTCTCTGAACTCCAGTTTTCACGCAAATTCAACTTGGAAATTTTTTGGGAGCATTCCAGCCTTTAACACTGCACCAAATAAATATGAGATTCCAATGATCAGAGCATGGAATATGGTCCCTGATTTGGAGGGATGATCTATGTTGACTTCCGCTCCCAAACAGGGAACCCAGACTTTCCTCCAGGACTTCTGGACAATGATTTTGACATTTGGAGAGGTAGGGGACTCAAGACTAGGGGACCTGTTTAGAGAATCTCCTTATTATCCTTTAAACAATCACGCGATATCCCCAAACATTCTTTTTCTAAATGCTAACAACTCAGACTTTATTCTTAATAAAACATCCCTGCTTCTTAATGCCAGTGTTTCCCTAGTAGAAACAAGTTTTCTGCCCACAGAAGAAAGTGATTAATTAGTAAGTTCTATGACACGTTATGCTCCTGATCCAATACAAACACGGAGGAAGTTCTGCAGACTTGGGGAAAGGACCTCGGGGTTAATATTGATGAAGAGATCTCGGGCGTTAAATAAACTCTCAGCTTGTAATAGAATGAAGGAGACTAGACAATTTGCGTATCACACCAAATTTAAGGTAGAAGATAGACCCTGACATATCCACACTGTGCCAAAGTGTAAATTGGTAATAGGGCACTATATTCAATATGTCTCATGTTGAGTCAAAATGAAAATCAAGAGCTGGAAAAAATATTTGATGTGACCTTGGAAATGAACCCTGTGTTTTTGATTTTGGGGCTTCCAGATAAATGGATAATTGAGGTCGATGAGAAAGTTGGATAATTTGCAGCACTGAAAAATATGTTATGCTCTTCGATTAACAATGTCACTTCTTGTACAAAATTGGCACAAAATTATTACAGAGTGTATCCTAATGGAATTTCTAACTTGTATACTTCAATCTAAGCCAGACTCATTCCAGGATGGATAAAGTTTGATTTATTTGGATTTCTATGTGGCAAGATGATGGTGAAGTGGGAATATCAAGAGACTAATAATTCACAGGGCCAGGCTAATACTCTGGATACATGGATTCAAATCCCGCTGACAGCAGCTGGTTAATAAATTAATAAATAAATCTGGAATGTAGAGCTGGGCTCAATAACAGACACCATGAAACTATCATTGGTTGTTGTGAAACCCCATCTTGTTCAATATAGAAGGAAATCTACTGTCTTTACCTGACATGTGACTTCAGACCCACAATAATGTGGTTGATTCTTAACTTCCCTCTAGGGATGGGCAATGAATTAGCAGATGTCATATCTCATAAAGTAATCATTTTAAAAATATGTGGTCCAATACAAAAGACAAGAGATTATCTTAGCCTGTACAGAACATTGTTTTTTGTTAGTTTGCCAGAGTTGTTATAAATGGGTCATTTTCAGGTTGGCCAACTGTAACCTATGTGATACAGCAGGACCTGTACTGGGGCCCCAACTATTTACAATCTATATTAACTAATCTAGATAGAGACTGAGTGTTTTGCAGTCAGATACTGAGAGAATGTTCCTCTCATCTATAACATAGGGCACTCAGATGGAGAATAAAGAGCTACCCATTTCAGTTGGAAATGAAGAACTTTTCCCTCTCAGAGGGTGGTGAGTCTTTGAAATCTGTTTTCTTTGGAGCAGTGGGGGCTGGAATATTTAATATAGTCAAGGCTGAGTTAAATAGATTTTTCATTGATAAGGGAATCAAGGGCTATGGGGCCAGATAGGGAAATGGAGTTGAGGCGAACATCAGCTTAACTAAGATCACAGTGAATGACAAGCAAGCTCAAGGGGCTAGATAGCCTGCTCCTGATTCCTATGTGTGTATTTTCTTATAGTTCTCTTTTCAGATGTCCTTGCAATATACACACCCTCCAGAGATATGTGCCCTTATATTGTAGACCTCCCTCCAGCGACACATACATTTGTCATGTCCCACTCCCTCCAGAGGCACACATACTCATAACATACAACACCGACGAGATACGTATCATTGTACAATACCACTCTACAGAGACACAACCAATTGTAATATACCACCCCCTTCTAGAGACACATACACTAGTAATATGTCATTCCTTCCAGAACCAGATACATTTGTAAGATATCATTCATTCCTAGACACATACACTTGTAATATACAACTTTCTCCAAAGAAAAATACGCTTCAAATATAATAGTCTCTCCAGAGACATACATTCTTGTAACGTACAATGCCAATCAGAGACATGAACCCTTGTTATACTCAACACCTTCCAGAGACATGTACACTTGTGATATATCACTCCCTCTAGAGATAAATACCCGTGAAAGTACCAGTCCTTCCAGAGACATGTGCCCTTGTAATACACAACTCACTCCAGGGACACATACTTGTGACGTACCCAGCCCTCCTTGTAATATATCACTCTTCAGGAATATGTATCCTTATAATATTCACTCTGTCCAGATACACATATACTTGTGATATACAATTCCTCCAGATATACATACACTGACATCTAGAAACATGTACCTTCGTAATATATCACATCCTCCAGAGACATGTACACTTGTGATATATCACACCTATCAGAGGCACATTCATCTGTAACATAAAACTCTCTCCAAAGACGTACATACATTTGCATTACGGACTCATGCAGTGATATGCACCAATGTAATCAAAAAGATACACTTACCCTGGAAGCAGTGCTGATTCTTGCGAGTTCCAGCATCAATCTTTTAATCCTTCAATTGAAAGCCAATAACAGTTGGACAAAAGTGTCTCCAAAGTGTTGTAGTATGTCTCAAGTACTGATGACCATGTGCATGAAGTCCACAAAATGTAATCCACTGCTGGCATCTCACTGAAACCAATGATTCCAGACTTCAACAGGGCCTTCATAAAATCTTTTGAGTTGTCTGAATACTGCCGAAGGAATTCCTGTGTCTCTTATATCCAGTAAGGAGATTGGGGGAGGGGATACTCTTTGTGTTGTTGGTGGTAAGGAGGCCAATTAATAGGTGCTAACATTCTGGTATCATGCGGATCCAGATCACCAGTTGCAGCAGTTTTGCTGTAACAATCCCAGTTGGTTTTGGTCACATTGCTCAGTGGGATTCACTTTGACAGAATCATAGGCGTTTTTATGTCAACTTGGGCGAAGATGGGCCTATACCGGCCAATGGGGAAATTGAGCCTTTTTTAGGGGCAGGGTTGTGAGAAGCCAATTTTCACTTTGATCTTGAGGTTTGGGATTGTATCACACTGCTTGCCAGCAGAATGGAGAGCTGTCCACTATTTGGCATTGAGGAAATGTTGCAAAACTCCTGTGGACATTCAGTCTTTGTCTACAACTTCACATTATATCATCCTCGGTAACATCACCAACATTCAGAATTGGGATTGGTGCATTTACGGAGTTCTGACACTGATCGTTGCAAATTTGGGGCTTTGTTCAGATTGATATTGCTCATTTTGATGATGGTATTTGTTGATAGCGGTGAAGGTGGGCTTCTTCCATGATGGCATGCCTCACGTGCATCGCCCATATTTCAGAGAATGGTTAAAACACAGAAGAGGGCCGTTCAGTCCATCAAGCTAATTCTGTCCCATTCTCCTCCCTTTCCCTCATTGCTCTGCAAATTATTACTCTTCAGATAATTGTCCAATTCCTTTCTGAAATCCTCGACTGAATCTGCCTCCACCATGCTCTCAAGAAGCACATTCTAGATCCTAACCACTTGCTGCTTGGAAAAGGTTTTCCTCATGTTGCATGTGGTTCGTTGGTCAATCACCGTATCTTGATGCCCTCGAGGGCCCTTCAAGATGGCCATGGCTAGCTGTAAGGTTGTATCCATGGCCTGTTGGTTATTGGACAAGCAAATTACTTGAAGCACAAGGACATCAATGTTATGCATCTTCGATGTATTTTTGTAATACTCACACTTTGAAACAAGGGAAATCCCTCAATGTGGAGCTTGGCTTGTTCGCAGACTTAGCTGGCTTGTTACTTGGCACTGAATATAGTGAATGGTGCAGTTAGACTGAAGACCAGGAGATTGTGGTTCAATGTTGTTTGCCAGACTGACGGTATTAGACGTGGTTTCGCACTGAACAGAGCTGCATATGAAAGACATACACAGGAAAGAAAGAAAGATCACGCAACCCTGCATTATTAGGCTGAAAGGAAACTTCTCTACCTAGAGAGTGGTAAGGTGGAACTCGCTTATGTAGGGAGCAGTTGAGGTGAAGAGAATAGACATGTTTGAGAGAAAACAAGACAAACACATGAGGGAGAAGGGAATAGGATATGATTTTATTCACTGTAAAAGATTAGAGAAGGCTTGAAGGGACTATAAACAGCAGCGTGGATCGTGCATGGAATGATCTATTGTTGTGATGTTGACTCAATGCAATTCCACATAATTTCAATCTCCCATGAGATATTTGGACATTTCCTTGGTAACTAAAGGCTCAAAAACCTTCTGCCACTGTGGATGTTAGATAGCCTGTAATTATTCAAATTAGTTCTGACTGCCTTTGAAAAATAGCTGTTACACTGGCCATTCCCTAGACTTCAAGTTGATAGCTACTTTGATGAAATGCTGAAGTGTTGCTGGTAACTTTAATCTAACTGGCTGGGAGCTGGTGAGCTGCGATCGCATGCTGTCTCTTTACTCTCAACTCTCTCATTCTTTACCCAGAGAGTGGTAAGGGTATGGAATGCCCTGCCTGCTGCAGTTGTAGATGCGCCAAGTTTGGTGATGTTTAAGAGGTTAGTAGATAAGTTTATGGGCGAAAAGGGAATGGTTTAGGTTAGAGGGTCATTGCTTTTTCTTAATTGGTTGGCGCAACATCGAGGACCGAAGGGCCTGTTCTGCGCTGTAATGTTCTATGTTCTATGACATCGACAGAAAGCAAATGTAACAGACCATCACTCCATCACCCACTCTCCAACAGAATAGGTTAAAGCTATTGCTGTAATATCTGGAGTTCCTGCTATTTCTGCCCTCCTAAACCATGGCTAAATACGCCCAAGGAATCTGTGGGCGTATTCAGCCATAGTTCAGGGGATGGCATTCTGACCTTTGAGGCAGAAAGTTTAAGTCCCAGTCGAGGAATGTGAGCACATTATCTGGGCTGGCCCACTTGGTGCAGTACTGAGGCAATGCTGCACTGTCTTTTGGGTGAGACATTAAAATAGAGGTGTGAACATAAAGGATTCCATTTCAAGGAACAGCAGGGGGAGTCACAGCCAATTCTCCCTAAATTGTCTCAAATTTGGTTTTTAATCCATAGATCTATAAACATGGCCAGGGATCGCGGGTAGAGGTGGGAACATCGGGGTGGCGGCGCGGGCTCGTTGGGCCAAAGGGCCTGCTTCCCGTGCTGTTTTTGGTCTTTGTTCTTTATTATTAACTCCCGAAACCATTCAAATGCAGATTACCTAGTCATTTTCGTCATGTGATTTGTGGGATCTTACTGTGCACAGATTGGCTGATGCACTTCCTAAGTGACAAGAGCGGCTGCTTTTCCAAAATGTTTCATTGACCATAAGGTGATTTGGCATGTCCCTGAATACATAAAGATGAGTGCAACTTCCTTTCTATTCTCCTGCATTTATCTTTTTCATCGTCCTTTCTATTTGCCTCTGCTGTGACTCTCCCACACCTGCTGAGAATGGACTCAGGGACACACTGACTGTCCACTTGAATCCTCCCGGGGGTGAGTCACTCAGTTAAAGCGTGCTGACACTGACACTGCTGCTCTGTATTAATTGGTTCACAGAGACTTCAGGATCGGTAGTAAATTGTTGCAAACACAACACTTCACACCCTCCGCAACTGGCTTGCAATTACACCACGTGATGCAATTCAATTGCCGCATATGTTTAAAGGATTGCTTTTTGCAACAAAAAACACTTTCGTAATTCCACCTTCTCTGCAGGTGAAAGGCGACCCAAAACACGGAGAGAAATGGTTTAGTCACTGAACCGATGAATATACTTGTAGTTAGAACTTGCAAGAATTTTAAAATCTGATTAAAGAAGTTGATACAGTGGATAGAGAGAAACGATTGCCTCTTTGAGGGAGAGGGTCCATAACAAGGGTGCAATATTAAAAATTAGAACCTTTCCTCACATTAAATGGAGTGAAAATCTGGAAGCTTCTCCTGCAGCAAAGCTATGGGTGGTATGGAAGAGAAATATTTCACACCGAGACTAACAGCCTTGTCTTGGTTCGTGTTCTACAGCTCAGGGGGAGATATGGAGCAAAGATACGCATCGACTATGATCGAATTGAATGATGCAACAGCCTTGAGGAAGTGAACAGGCTTTCTCCTCTTGCCAGGTTAGCTGGGGAGTAAAGCTGATTTACTGCCTGTCAGTCAGAACCTCAGTGTTGGGGCAGGGCTGAGAGCACAGGATATGGGAGAGAATCAGTGCCCCGTGCCCTAGGGAGACAAGAAGGGTTCAGCGTGGGGTTGGGGAGGAGGGGGGAGGGGACCGAGGGTTCCAGGGAGGG